>OLKM01001827.1:70000-102893 GCA_900291075.1 Melanogrammus aeglefinus | reverse complement strand
TGTGGATGTGTGGTGTGTTGTGTGTTGTGTGTGATGTGTGTGTTGTGTGTGTGTGTGGTGCGTGTGTGTGCGTGCGTGTGTGTGGTAACATGGCATGATGATTTGCTTACCTTGTTTAGATGTTTCGCCACATGGTGGTCTAGGTAAATAGGTACACTTTAATATATGCTTTTCTCTCCTGCTCTCTCTATTTCTTCATTTCTACAGAGTAAAATACAATCACCTTCATCAACATCTGATGGTAAGTTGTGAGTTATATTAAATACTTTATATTCATATATTATTTCACATCATATTTTATCTTACCTCTTTTCTTTTCGTCTTTTATTTTGTATTGCAATGTGCATTATGAAACTCGAAAAACTCTCAAGTCAGGCAACATGGTGTAAGCACACTTACATATGTAATGCAAACCATTTTCAAGGTCAAGCGTTCTCTTCCTTTCTCTTCATATTACTCTCTCTTTATAGTTCTTCTCTCTCTCACACTGGGCTTTACTCACTCACTCATTCACACTCCCTTTATATATTTTGTATCCAATTATATTCACTTATTCTCTATCGATCAGAAGCAGAGAGCATTGCTACTGCGTTGTTCGACTATGAGGGCATCCATGCGGATGACTTGGGATTCAAGAAGGGGGACAAGCTCAAGATCTTACAGGAGTAAGTAAGACATATATAATACATCAAAAAATGTATTCATCAAGGATACCAAGGAACCCGACATTATGCAAACTGTGGTTATTGTGTTTTTAATCATTTCAAATAATTCAATTCATTTAGAGGTGGATGGAGGTGAATTCAACCCGATTCTCGTCCCCCATGCATAATGAAAAATACAAACTACGAAGGACATATTCAGACTATATATGTTATGTATCTATATATATATATCTGCCTCACTGTCTAGTATCGCCGTCTCTTCTCTCTCTCCTTCTCTCTCTCCCCTCTCCGTCTCTCTCCTCCTCTCCTCTTCTCTCCTCTCTCTCTCCCTCTCTCTTCTTCCCTCTCCCATCTCCTCTCTGTGTCTTCTCCCACTCTCCTTTCTTCTCGTCTCTCTCTCTCTCAGTTCATCTCTCTCTCTTCTCTGTCTCGCTCTCTCATCATGCTGCGTCTCTTCCCCCTCTCTCTCTCTCTCTCCTCCTCTCTCTCTCCTCCACTCTCTCTCTCTCTCGTCTCTCTCTCTCTCTCTCTCTCTCTCTCTCTCTCTTCTCTCTTCTCTCCTTCCAGATCAGGAGAGTGGTGGAGAGCGGTCTCCGTAAGCACAGGACAGGAGGGCTATATCCCTAAGTAAATTATCGTAGCCAAGAACAATCTTGGAAACGGAAGAGTATAGAGAGATACCTTTAACGTACGTCAATGTGCTAAAACATTATTTATTATCGAGTGCCGATTTGTTATATCAAGTGACGACTTCCAAGTGAACCTACAGGGACTTCATGTACATTGAGGAGCAGGTAGGGGTTGCGTACAATTCCACAAAGGATGGCCTTACAGGTTGACTGTGGGACATCATGAAGTAAACGCCAGAACCTAATTAAATGTGAATCGGACCCCCCACTACATAGTCCTGCCCTCCCATTAGATATTAATCACATATTTTCCTTTAGGTCTTTATACTGTTTACGAATTGCTGTTTTCAAATGGTATGTGGGCCCGCTCTCTATCTTCTCCAGTATTTCTGGAATCCATATTTATGAGTAACTCTTTTCCTTATATAAGACTTGGGCCTGGGGCTGGAAGAGCAGTGGGCGTCCTATACTGTACATCTTCGCACTGATTTTATCTGGCTGAAGCTCCTACGCCTGTTTCCTGTGGTTCAGATGGTTCTTTAAGGGCGTCAGCAGGAAGGACGCAGAGAGACAGCTGCTACTCCCGGGGAACAAGACGGGGGCCTTCATGATCCGAGACAGTGAGACAACTAAGGGTGAGAACCAATAGCCCCAACCCAACCCCTGTAACTGTCAGGTTTCAGGATCACACACTGTAGGACTTTGATGTAAATTAACAGCAAAATTCTAACAGTAATCCGCTGCAGTTTTTGCAGTAATAATACTGTAAATAAACAGTACCTTACTGGCAAAACTGCTTCTGTATTTTGCTGTAATTATACAGAGAAACGTTTTACATTGCAATATTCACTAAGGTAAGGAGATTGTTACCGTCTCAATCGCTCTGCTCAAAGAAAGGAAACAATGATACAAAATATAAAATATAGGTCATATGAATTGAAAGGGTCTCAATGGCTTAAATATTCCACATTCAATTAAAATATAACTATGAATTTAAACTCTCTCCCATTAGGAAGCTATTCATTGTCTGTCCGGGATGGCGACAGCAAGGCAGGCGACACGGTCAAGCATTATAAGTTACGAACGCTGGACAACGGAGGATTCTACATCTCGCCTCGCATCACCTTTAGCAACCTGCAGGAGCTCGTCAGCCATTATAAGAGTGAGCAGCTACATACAACACCTTATGAATGCACTACACGAAGCCACATGTTGGAAACAAAACCATTGTTATCATTCATTAGAGATAAGGTTTGGACAGGTTATTTTATGGGTGCCTCACATTAGGGGCCTCTTTTATGAATAAGCCCTTGCTTCTTTCTTGTCATCCTGCCATTCATAGCATTCACCACAGGATGGGGTTAAGCTAGACCACTTCTGATCCCCTTGCGCCTTCACAAAAAGGATTTTCTTCATTCAGAAAATAATGAATTCAGTTATATTTTGTATACAATCACTCTTTAGGCCAGTGACATTTTGGAACCTCTGATCTGGTAATAATACCTATAGGTTGATAATATATTATGTTCTTTTATTTTGGAGGGCACAATGGCAGAATTTTTCAGAAACCCACACAATGGAAGGTCTTTACAGAAAAAGATGGCCGTTAACAAATTTCATACATACTGTACATATGTGCTTCTCTGCTTTGATTCTTGTAGATTGTGTTCATGTTAAGTTTTACTGGCAAAATGTTGGTGGTTGCGCAATAATGTTCTATGGTTTATTGTCCATTGTACCTTGACAGTGTTTTTTATTAATTTTAATGGTGTGAATATGTCTTCTCTGAACCGAGACATAGTCATGTATTCTTCGTAATTACTAAGAAAAAAGCGTAATGCAGTGAAACATAATAAAATCCTATGTTTTTGCTAGTCTCGGCCAATCCGTTTTGAACATTGTAGTCTGAACTCAGGTCCTGTTCATTTCGTTGATGCCAGGGGTATGCTAACACAACAATACGTTGAGCACCTTCCAGAGAGGGAGTTAACATGTTCCTTCTTTAGCTTATTTTATTTTCCAAATATTTGTCCTTGTTGAAACTTTGAGATGTAAAATTTGGTTAAAGTTTATAGAAATAAAGGGAACAAAAGCTGAAACAATTGCATTTTCCAGCAGAAAATGTAAATTACATTAAAAAAAAATATATTAGTCTGTATATATACTTTTTTTTTTTTTTACTTATTTCAGAGCAGGGGGATGGCCTGTGCCAGGTCCTAACCAACCCCTGCCAAAACACCAAACCCCAGAAGCCCTGGGAGATCGACGCCTGGGAGATCCCCAGAGATCGCCTCAAGCTGGACAGGAGGTTGGGCGCTGGGCAGTTTGGAGAGGTCTGGATGGGTGAGCGGCCTCCCACATCGACATGCCTGATCAATTCCTTTGTTTTTTCGGTGGATGGAGGTTGTGACGTGGCTGGTTGAGTATGTAAATTGCTCATGAAGTTGATCTATCTCACAGCTACGTACAACAAGCACACCAAGGTAGCAGTGAAGACCATGAAGCCTGGCAGCATGTCAGTGGAGGCCTTCCTCATGGAGGCCAACCTCATGAAGTCTCTTCAGCACATGAACCTGGTCCGGCTCCACGCTGTGGTCTCAGAGGAGCCCATCTATATCGTCACTGAATATATGGATAAAGGTGTGTGTGTGTGTGTGTGTGTGTGTGTGTGTGTGTGTGTGTGTGTGTGTGTGTGTGTGTGTGTGTGTGTGTGTGTGTGTGTGTGTGTGTGTGTGTGTGTGTGTGTGTGTGTGTGTGTGTTTGGAAGTCATGGGAAGAATGTTGAAACGCTGCCAATTTGCAGGTGCACAGTTTAGGGGCCGGGTCAATGAATTGATTAGGTCTGTGTGATTGTGTTAACAGGGAGTTTGCTCGATTTTTTGAAGACCGACGAGGGAAACCGTATTCAGCTCCCAAAATTGATTGACTTCTGTGCTCAGGTGAGGTTCTGATAGTAAGGCCTCATGTCGATGAATTGGTTGTTTTCTCTTAACTTACTTTTTTCTGTTTAGTCATTATGTCTGTTATAGCAGGGAGATAGAGATGCACAGAGAGAGGTGTGTGTGTGTGTGTGTGTGTGTGTGTGTGTGTGTGTGTGTGTGTGTGTGTGTGTGTGTGTGTGTGTGTGTGTGTGTGTGTGTGTGTGCGTGCGTGCGTGCGTGCGTGCGTGCGTGCGTGCGTGCGTGCGTGCGTGCGTGCGTGCGTGCGTGCGTGCGTGCGTGTGCGTCAGGCTTACTTCCATACTTGCTGGCTTATGAATTCAAAGAGAGGGTAAAGGTTGAGAGGTTGAGGTCGAGCAGCAGATGTAAATATCAGGCCGACATGATGAGGCTGATGTGTTTAATCTTTACCTCTAGATTGCAGAGGGGATGGCCTACATCGAGCAGAGGAACTACATCCACCGAGACCTGCGAGCTGCCAACATCCTCGTCAACAAACAATTAGTGTGCAAGATTGCTGACTTTGGCCTTGCTCGCATAATCGAGGACAATGAGTACACTGCCAGAGAGGGTGAGAAGCTATAGACACACAACACCGTACTGCTTATCAGACAACCCTGCCACAGGCCAGCCACTATGAGGCAACAAGTAAACTTCTGTTTAATCTGCAGTTTTATTACATGTCGTGAATTTTACATTTTCTTTCTTGTGTGAGCTCATTGTATGTGTGTTTTGTGTTTTGACATTGACGACAGGAGGAAAGTTTCCCATCCGGTGGACTTCCCCTGAAGCCATCAACTTTGGCTCTTTCACCATCAAATCTGATGTCTGGTCATTTGGTGTTTTGCTGACCGAAATTATCAGCTATGGACGCACACCTTATCCAGGTCAATGGGCAATTATATATAGCAGCATTTCTGAAGAACGAATATGTCTTTGTACTGGATCAATCAGATCAATCAGCTTTTTTTTTTTCGTTTTAAAAATTTCAACACCCCAAAACGATTCAACATTGCAACCAAAAATTAACATTCGATTTATGCGAAACATTAGTGCGCTTGAATCTATAAGTTACAAAACATTGCACATCAGGGAAACTTAAAAATGGTTATATTCCATGCGCAGGTATGACCAACCCAGAGGTGATCAGCTCCCTGGAGAAAGGATACCTCATGCAGCGCCTGGAATGCTGTCCCAAGGAACTCTACAACATCATGCTGGAGTGCTGGAAGACCAAGCCAGAGAACCGGCCTACCTTTGAATACCTGCAGAGTGTTCTGGATGATTTCTATACGGGCACAGAGAGCCAGTACCAGCATCAGCCATGAGAGTTAGATAAAGGGTACATTAAGCCTAGTTTGATATGGCGTCACTTTCCCGTACAGTTCTACAGTTCTATTTATTTTGGACACACACACACACACACACACACACACACACACACACACACACACACACACACACACACACACACACACACACACACACACACACACACACACACACACACACACACACACACACAGTTTCTCTCTCTCTTTCATCTCTTTCTCTACCTCTCTCTCTATCTGAGCCACACTCTCTCGTTGACTATTATGCTCTGTAGCTGGCCATACAATAAAACACACAAGCTATTGGCTGTAAATTGATACATCTTGTTAATATGTTGCACAACATATTGTATATAGTATCTCAATCGGCAATTTCAACTGGTAATCTGTAATGGCCACATGGAAATGTCCTAATGATGCCCTCGTACACACTGTGCATCCATAGAATCAACCACAAACTGCCAGCCACTGTTGTAGTGACAATGGGATCCCTCTTAGTACAAGATAAATTGGTCAATTATTAACAACTCATGTGATAAATGCGCTGTTGACCACAAAGTTTAGAGAACCTACACATATAACGTCTAACGTATGACATGTAATATACAAACCATATTTTTATATTAAAACACTTAATGTTTCCATTCTCCAAGTTTTTTGAGTGTTTTTACTAAATTTACTTTGTGCCTTTTCTCTAACTTTTGGTTTGAATGGTAGGCCTACTGCAACTGCTATGAATCTGCATTTAATAAGGTCTTGACTTTTTATTGTGATGGAAAATTAATTTATTTGTTCATATAGTAGCCCTCTCATCCTTAACAAATATGAATCAATGCTTTTTATTTCATTTGTTTGAATACTGTATACAAATTGGAATTATATAATTTTGATATAAACGTTTTTCTTTAGGTTCAAGCGAGCAACTATGGAGTAGTTTATACAATATTATATAATTGTGTTTTTTAATAATAAAGATTTTTTTCTGAGATGTTTGGTTAGACATATATATTATTTCACAATGTTCAGCATCAATCTTTAATTACATATATGTAATGTTAGAATCTATATATATTTTTTTTTAAATATATGCTTATAGTTATTGGTAAATAATTACATCTATATGTACAGTATATGTATATATATATTTACATATACCGATGTGTATGTATTTAAATACCTACGTAAATATGTATATAAATATATATATATATATAGGCTATATATATATATATATATATATATATATATATATATATATATATATATATATATATATATATATAATATATATATATATATATATATATATATATATATATATATATATATATATATATATATATATACATACACTGTATATACGATTGGTCAATAATAACCCGTTCACAAACAATGTATTTCCTCTGACGTCATTAGTGACACGTATATTGAAGATGGCGGCCGTGGCTTGGGTAAGAGAAAAGCCATTTATCTGTCTACTAACCCTTATTTACTTTGACCGTTTCTGTCCTCAATCAGGTCTGATGCATGGGTTGCATTAAGACTGTCGTGTTGTTCCAGTGGGAAATAATATGTTATATTAAGAATGGTCTTTGGGCCTCGTCGTGGACCGAAGGTGTGTGGTTAATGTTGACGGAGGTGCTAGCTCAACGTAGCTAACCTTTTAACTGCATTACAAAAAGCAATCGGTTTTATGCTCATTTTGACGTCCTACTACATATCGTCAATGCATCAGTAACGTCAACCTTGTTCTGGAGTCCTTCGCTTTGATTTTGTTGGCGTGCATCACTTCAGAACGGCTTGTTAGCTACAGAGAGACAGACGAGTGACCGAGTAGATCACTGAACAGACCGAGGGGCTAGGGCGGACTGTGCAAGGGTCCTTTAGTTGATATGCATATATATATATATATATATATATTATATACATATTATATATATATATATACTGCTGATGAATATACTTATAACACGCATACTTGCTGCTGGACATGTGTCCCACATCCTAACCTCGACGGACACATCACTGCTTTGAATTCCGCATTCCTTCACTTCTTCTACGGACACAAGTCAGCAGTACTTTCAGAATCAGTTCATTGTATTACATCTTATTGTACACCTACACAGGAGGACAATTCTTGGGCTTGGCTCCTCAAAAGACATGGCAGCAACGATACAAGATAAAGAGAAATAAAAAAAGATGTAAAAAATAAGTAGCAGCATAGATCACAATGCATAATAATAAAGTAAAGTATAAAAATATAAAGTATTTAATAATTAGAGAAACTAAGACAGTGGTTATAATAAGTAATGAGGTGAAGTCAAGTGGTAGTAATAATTCTTTATTTCACACCCAGGAGGATCCATATCAACACAAACAAAATAAACAAATAACCAAACACAGAGTAAAAATGTAGTGTTACCTAATTGCAATTTATGGTTTGTAGTGAATAAGGATCGCCAGCAAAGTTCCCAAACTCATTGTTTCTTTATTTTTTCCTCATGTGTAGCTGTCAATGTTGTACTTCTAAATGTTTACAAGACGTGAAACATGTCAGGGTTGTATTGTGGGGCTGGTCGATTTTTTTTCCACTGACCTGTAAAAAGATGGGTAAGATTGTAAACAGAACGAGAATAATTGTACACTAGTGGTTCAGGTTATTCAATATTGGTTATTTGTGTTGTCGTGCAGGAGACGGGGTGGGCCTTGGTCCTCGTGTCGGCCTTCCACGTCGTCTTCCCATTCTACGTTCCTGGAGTTGCTCCACAGGACTTTCGTGACAATGAGCCAGTGGACATAAAGGTAAATCCGAACGCTTCATTTGATTCTCATACGATGTTTATTTCCCAACTCACGATACAATTCTCCCAGTTTCCCAGATGAGAATTGCACCCACTGATATTTATTTTTCTCTCTCTTGTTTTCAGGCAGTAAAGCTTACGAGCTCCCGCACCCAGCTTCCTTATGAATACTACTCGTTGCCTTACTGTAAGCCAGAGGCCATTCTCTACAAGGCAGAGAACCTTGGTAAGCAGCCTGCCGTCAGTGTACAAAGCATCAGTCATGGATCAGTCACAAATGGATTGGGAAAAAAACTATTTTGTGAATATTGTCTAACCTAGCAACGGTTACTTTGTTAGTGCTTTATGTTTGGGTTTCGCAGAGTTACCGTTACTATTCCTACGGTTCGTAAATTGAATTCAGTTTGATGGTTGAATAAACCATGGACTAGACACTGCCTCCGCCTTGTACTTGAGTACATTGTATTTGAGAACATTATAATATATAATGTCAAGGCCAAAAGCTGTGCACGCTTCCGGAATATTATGAATCGTAACGACTGCATCGGGTTCTCTGGCGTCTCTGGTTTGTGTGAGCCAGAGGCAGAGCGAGAGAGCGATAAGCAGAGTTACGAAATAGCAGGCGCAGTTCGAAACTGCTGTTATTTGGAACAAATGTGCTGTACTTTCAACCCAACTCAAACACAAATGTCGATATTGACAATAGCGTCTCGTTACATATCTCGTGGACAAATATGTTATCACGCTGATTTGAACAGCCCTGGTTAAAACACATTTTTTATTTTGCAATGCGCTTTGAAAAGCAGAACTGAAATATCAAGAGTAAGTGCCGTGGAGGAAGTTGCTGTCTTTCGGAGCCATTCTTGTTCTAACTCTGACTCATATCACAGAGCTTTAATGGAACACGGGTCGAACAGTGCAGGCTGCTAATTTAGTAGAAAGAACAACATGCACATCCGTATTTTCGATTGTAGGGCTTGTTCTGTGTTTGGTATAACAGATGGTGTGTTGTGTGATAGTGGCGCTGCGGTTCGTGCTCTCACTGGAAGCCCACCTTCCAGTGAGACACACTGCTTTGTACATTGTAGAGCTGTTCCAATGAATTTCGGGAATCGACTACCAATGAAGTAGTGAAGAATGGTGTAATTACTATTGAAATGTTTTTTTTTTTTTTTTAAATGTCAGCTAACGTAAGCATGTCTAGCCCTTCTCGCCTGGCCATGTAAAAGAGGACGCTTTTGCACACGCGTTATACATGTTTTCAGACATGTTACAAACTTTTGAGTTTTACTTTTTCCTCCAAGTGTAATAATGTAGCAAATGGCTGTTTGCCGATGTGGTGGATTATGATAAATGTTGCATCTCACTGGCATTTGGAGAAGTTTTTATAGCGTGCCATTTATCGAGGTGCACTGTTATTTTAAATGGCTGACATTTGGTGAGCACATTATTATTGATCATTGTCATGGCATTCGATGTCTTGTAGGTTGTCTCTCCCCCCCCACCCCCCATATTGACCGCATTGAGTGTTTTGGGACGCCCTTGCCTCCTTGTAAAATAATCCTATGGAGAACCCTAATATTATTTTTTATTCACTAAACAACTGTCGGTCTAAATGCTCTTCTGTGGTAGTCCATCTAATGCCCTTCCCGAAACATGCCTTCCGAGAGCTCTTGGTGTGAATACCCCATGTTTCCTGTGGTCTAGGTGAGGTGCTGCGGGGGGACCGCATTGTGAACACGCTGTACAGCGTGGCCATGAATCAGAACAAGAAGTGTGAGGTGGTGTGTGACAAGAAGAAGCTCAGCGTGGCGGAGAGCAAGCTGGTGGCCGAGAGGATCCAGGAGGAATACTACGTCCACCTGTGAGTGCCCCTGCGCGAGACCACCTTTGTGTTTTTTTATGCAACCTGCTTTCAGTAGGTTTCTTATTATTAGGTCTTCGCTGTCTTTGGATTCCTGTTGTTGTAGTGTGGTTGAAAAGCAAGCCACACTATTGGTCTAGTGAGGTAGACGGGGTGGAGGGCTCCGGCGTCGTTCTGAATCAGTTGGCGCAAAGGGGCTCTTTGGTATTTAAAAACATAGTTTCTAAAAAGATAAGCTGACCATGGTACTCTTCTTAAAGTTAAAAAAAACCTGTAATAAATAGGCTAATTTAAAATAGAATTCTTAAAAAGTTGCCAACATGTTAATCGGCCATTGTAGGTCTTCATCAGGGCATTAAATTATTTTTAATTTTTTTAAAAAAAATTTTTTATTAGTCTTTTTCCTTCCTATTTTGCGTAATTATCTTTTAAAGTTTTTGAGGTATTTGCACTAAACCCCGACCAGAAAGCCAGTCATATATCAATGCAGTGCTGGTCTACTTTAGAGAACAACCATTGGAGACTCTTTTTTTTTAAAAAGGTTATTATTCCACCAGGTGTGAGCGTGATTAGCCGTTAAGAGACGTTTTGATTTTACCACACCTGGTGGCATAATATTTCACCTTTAAATTAATATTGATAATATTTATATTTAATATCGAAAGTAAATGGGGCCAAAACGCTAAAATCAACCTCTCCATACCTGAACACCTGGGAGTTGTCAAACAAACCAGCATATGTCATCCGGGAGTAAGGAGCCATCCAGAAAGTTTGGAATAGCTGTGAGGACAAAGGACAGACCTAAACGGCCCGCCCCGGTTTATTAAACATTCTTAAACCTGGTATCTGAGCTTTTTTTTCATGCTGGATACTTTTGCCACAAGGACCTATAATGTCCGCCTGGAAATGGTAATGGGTAAAACACTGACTTCAACCATCCCGAAGGTGAACAATTCAGGGTAATCAAAGTTGGTACCTTTTTTATAGAAAGCACGTGTAAGCTGGTCTCCAACAAGTAGAGGAACTCTTTGGCGACAGGGGGCCCTATACCTTCCAATCCAAAAAAAACAATTAGCCCAATCAGTCAATCAGTCAGCTTCAAATCGGCCCAGGGACTTGAAACTCGACGCGTTGCCCATTAGCCTTGCTACTATTAGCATGTTAGCATGCTAGCGGAATATTGCGCGCAAAACGAATTGGCTCATGTGACCACACGCATGTCCTTCAGAAGTGCCCATGCGCCAACATGTCTAGTTTCCAATGGCGTTATTTACAAATTTGTGTGTCTCAAAGCAAAACTAATCAATCCTTAGTCAATAGTATTTTCTCCGCTGTACCAGAATTTTTCCGTTCAGAGTCGGGTCCTAGGAAATGCGTGCATGTTCTGCATTCTTATATTGATTCACCACTCCACAATACTTGAAGACCTGGCGCAAACATGGCCTTGCTTTGGGTTCTAGGATTGCAGACAACCTGCCGGTGGCCACACGGCTGGAATTCTACCCCAACAGAGAGGCCGGGGCCGAGGAGGAGCAGAGGAGGGACGTGGTGAAGGACATCCAGTACGAACATGGCTACCGGCTGGGTTTCACAGACAACAACAAGGTACAGTGCCATTGTTAAGCTGTATTTACAGTTCTGCGTACAACAGCATGTTTGTGAAGATCCACGGCAGGATGTACAAAATATCTGACATTGATGGCTTGGAGGAAGTGACTCATGTTTGTCCCTTCACAGTTTAGACACTTGACCCGTGCTTCTGTTCACCGTACGCTACATCAGCTGCTCTACACCGGAGCTCTCCGCTTAACTGTCACTTGGTCGCCGGTCTGCTGTGAGCTTCCCGTAAACCAGATAGATATTATGTGGGATCGGGGCCCGGTTCTAGAGGGACCCTATTCTAAAGGGCCCCTATTCTAAAGGGGCCCCGTTTCTATATCGATCCGGTTCCAAATTTCTCGAAATCTATAAATCTATCTCGTGAGACGAGTCGTTAAAAAAAAAATCAAATCGCTGGTGCAAAAACATACACAGATTGCCTCATAAATGTATTGAATTATATTATTCAGCTGACGGTCAATCGCGTTAAAATAACAATTGACTGGCCTCACGCCCTCGTCTGCTTCATTTGCAGTTTGGTTGTCGGTGGTCAAATGCGTGGCTACATTTAATATGGGGACATTGAATTGAATTGACATTGAACATGACTCCCCCATGTGTTAATAGTGTTCCCCCTGTCTATTTTCAGTTCTACCTGCACAACCACCTCTCCTTTGTGCTCTACTACCACCGAGAGAGGCTGGAGGAGGGGAACGACCACGACTACCGGGTGGTGCGCTTCGAGGTGGTGCCCCAGAGCGTCAAGGTTGAAGGTATGCTGGCGCACAACGGACTAGTCCCTGGTTAGTCTGTTATAGGGACCGACCACAACAGACTAGTCCCTGGTTAGTCTGTTATAGGGATCGACCACAACAGACTAGTCCCTGGTTAGTCTGTTATAGGGATCGACCACAACAGACTAGTCCATGGTTAGTCTGTTATAGGGATCGACCACAACGGACAAGTCCCCCTAACAGGGTGTCTTAAATTCATGTTTCTAAATTTAATGCCTAAAAAAGTCTTAAATTCGTTACAAATGTCATATGCTGGTCTTAAATACTGTAACTCAAGGTCTTAAATTTGTCGGTGCAGGACCATATTTTTTTTTATTTTCCTCGAGGGACTTTTCAGGGAGGACATGTAGAGAGGCTTCTTTCTTGCTAGCTGCATATATAAATGATTATCTGCGTGCTTGCTAGCTAGTCTGCGACAATGGGTAGGAGCAAATTCAAGGACAGTTGGCTGGAAGACGCCCGTTTCCGAAGTTGGCTCGCGTCCGTTGCCAACCCCCACCATCGTGTGTTTTACGTCTTACATTTTATTCAAGGTAGTATTAAAAAGGTCTTAAAAAGTCTTAAATTTGACTTGCTGAAACCTGCAGATACCCTGCCTAGTTAAAGAAGCTGGATAGATTCGGACTTTGATGTAGAGACACTTGTTGACCACTTAGATGGTTTTCTGAGTCAATTGAGCGCCATCCATTGAAATGTCTAAACAAATCTGTTTCGGCGTGTAACCCATTGGAACAGTTGTGTGATACACTAAATGGCTGCATAGTTCAGTCATCAGTGGTGGCCATGGCAACAGATCCCAGCACCACTCCGCCATAATGCACAACGCTAACGCCACCCCCCCTTTTTGTCTGCTTTGGGCCAGACCTGAAGCCAGTGGAGAGGGCGTGCACGCTACCAGAGGCCAGCGGCTCCGCGCCCCAGGAGATCGACCCCAGCAGAGAGAACGAGGTCCTCTTCACCTACTCTGTGGACTGGAAGGTTGGTGCCCGCACAATGCAGCCGCACTGTGTCTTTACTGAGATCTATTTACGTCCACCAACCCTCTCTCGCTCTCGCTCTCGCTCTCTCTCTCTCTCTCTCTCTCTCTCTCTGGAACAGGAGAGCCAGATCAAGTGGGCCTCGAGGTGGGACACCTACCTGACCATGAGCGATGTCCAGATCCACTGGTTCTCTATCGTCAACTCTGTGGTGGTCGTCTTCTTTCTGTCTGGTGCGTTGCTTCAGACGCCTCCAATTTAAAATACTGGTCATAATATTTGCAACCATATCCGTGTTTTGTTTTTCTTAGTTAGGACTCTTTGGTTTGCTTGTTGTTGTTGTTGTTGTTGTTGTTGTTGTTGTTTTGGTGAGCGGTCATGAATGTGTTGTGTGCCATTAAGAAAAAAAAGGGAAAGCCTGTAAAACGAAGCACTGCAGAATTTAGTGTTGACTCGTTTTCTGACCATGTCAATACGTTTAAATGTGAAGGAAGACTTTTAGGAACGTAGAATGAACTCAACTTTTACAAAAGGATAAGGAATCGGTGGGATTACGGTTCAATACAATGGCTGGTGAATATGGGACAGAGTGGGTTTGACGCTTTGTGTCGTGTCTCCACAAGGCATTCTAAGCATGATCATCATCAGGACCTTAAGGAAGGACATCGCCAACTATAACCGAGAGGATGACATTGTAAGTACCCAATCCCAGAAACGCTGTGTTTGAGAGCCGGGAGATTCAATGGGAGAACCCCTAAATCTGTTCCTCTGTCCAGGAGGACACCATGGAGGAGTCTGGCTGGAAGAACGTCCACGGGGACGTCTTCCGCCCGCCGCAGTACCCGATGATCCTCAGCTCCCTACTGGGCTCTGGCATCCAGCTGTTCTGCATGTTCCTCATCGTCATCTGTGGGTCGCGCACCTACCACCTAATCCCTTCTGCTCAACTCCATATGGCTTTACGTTTTCACTGAATACAACCGGCGTATGGTTGATTCTTTGATGGTTATGAGACTTGAGGTAGTTCTATTGTATATTAAATATATGGACTGTATGAGAAGTCCTACCAAGTCAGGCTTAAAGATCCTTGCAATTGGTTATATTTCATGATATATTTTTAATAGCATTCGAGGCATAAACATCGGTGCACAATATAAACGTGTATGTGTGTCTGTGTCCGTGTCCGTGTGTGTCCGTGTCCCCAGTCGTGGCCATGTTAGGGATGTTGTCTCCATCCAGCCGAGGCGCTCTGATGACCACGTCCTGCTTCCTCTTCATGTTCATGGGGTAAGTGCCAAACTCCATATGGTTCAAGGAAGGTGCCACTTGTAGTCGTATTATTCCGTTTCAATGTTTTTTGGTTTTCTGCCGATTCTGGACCCTGCAGCGTGTTCGGGGGCTACTTTGCTGGGAGGCTCTATCGCACACTTAAAGGCCATCGGTGGAAGAAAGGAGCGTTCTGTGTAAGCATTTCCCAGCTCAAATGTTTAATGTTGACCAAAGCCAAATGGATATCTCAGTGGACTCTAATATTGTCTTACCATCTCACTCGTCGTGGTGATGGTAGAGTCCACAATAGATTTTCAGAATTTTTTTTTTCCGTCAGTGTTTTTAGTGTCTTTGTTTACTCCCTTGCAGACGGCCACGCTGTACCCAGCAGTCGTCTTTGGAATCTGTTTCGTCCTCAACTGTTTCATCTGGGGTGAACACTCCTCTGGAGCGGTGAGCACTCAAATTCTCTACCCTTTAACCCTCTCTCTGTCATCCCGTGTCTCATCATGCCTTCCTCTTAAATGGCTTAAAGACTGCATGAGAAAGATTCAAATAGAGGTTTGGTTTGGTGGTGGGGGTACATGACCGTGTACCCCCCCACCTTGCGCATTATAAATGTAACGGCCAATTAGGATACCAAATAGTTTACTGTGGGAAAGAGCAGCTGACAGGAACATCTACTCTCCTATTGGCTGTCACTCGTCGACGGTCCCAGGCCTGTGTGTGCGTGGCACACGGGCCTATCTATTTTCGACAGAATAAAAATGAGTGGAACAACGGAGGGGGAAGTAGTCGATAAAAAAGGTTACAAAGACGTCCATTATATGGAAGTGGTTTGGCTATCTCAAAACTGATGAAGCACAGGATAAGTCCGTCTGTAAATTATGCCGTCGGTCGGTGCCAGAACGATTGGGAAACACAAATAATTTATTTCAACATCTGAAAACATACCATCCCAGCGACTACACAAACTATGAAAATGCGCGCAACAACAAGTTATGTCTTATCGTGTCGTCTTTTTTCGGCAGTTGTACCGTATGATAAACGGAAGATGTTTTCTGAAGCCCTAAATGTGATTAAATGTTCCCTGGCTTATCACAACTATGATAATAAACAAGTGTATGGTTTAAAACCCCTTCGCGCCGGATGCTGCGTCGCGCAACATTGCCCCTCCTACCGGGAGCTGCGTAGCGCAACATAAGCACTTCTGCAGGCTGCTGCGTGGCACAGCATTTTGGACAATTCTTACTATTTTCTCTGAAAACCTTCAGGCAATGAGGTTCTTTTTCCTAGAATAGCAAAGGATTTTAGCAGGCGTTTTAGGAGTAAATGGGTTCACTAATAAACACTCTGGTTTCTTCAGGCTTCAGCAGTATCAAATTATAACACACACACACACACACACACACACACACACACACACACACACACACATATATCCTATCAACAAAAATGTAAAAATATGCATCGACCTCCTGTATGTTCTTGTCTCGTCCGTTCTGTCTTATATGTGAACACTTATTGTCATGTCCCTCACCTAATTTTATGTCTTTCACCTGTGAAAAAAAAAAATATATTATATATCGTGATTAATATCGATATGGAAAAAATAATTGTGAGAATATTTTTTGCAATATCGCCCAGCCCTAGAGTGGATCTTCCAAGTTCTAGAATGAACTGATAAGAAATGAGGACGTCTTTCAGATGAGCTTCAATGTTGATGGTGATCCTGTTCTGGACGTATGTGTTGAGGTGTGGCTCCCCGTCCTCCCCCCCAGGTCCCCTTCACCACCATGCTGGCCCTGCTGTGCATGTGGTTCGGCATCTCCATGCCGCTGGTCTACCTGGGCTACTACTTTGGCTTCCGGAAGCAGCCCTATGACAACCCCGTGCGCACCAATCAGATCCCGAGGCAGGTCCCGGAGCAACGCTGGTACATGAACAAGTTTGTGGGGTGAGTGGGCCTCCAGGCAACCATGGAAACGCATCTGGGGTGTGACGGTACACTGAAGTCACGGTTCGGTTCATGCCTCGGTTCGGACGTCACGCTTGGGTACGACTTTGATACAATGAAGGGGAAAAGAAAAAACCAAAGTGCAGAAGGCAATTCTTTTTTTTTTTGTCTCAGGTTGTACCACCTAGTGTCATACAGTCTCTCCCCTGAGCTAGCTGCAACAGCCTGAATGGTGTAATCTAAGATGTTAACAATAAGTGCCCCACATCACCTCCAGACTCCATCCGTAAAAACGAAATAAGACAATCAGTTATAAAACTGAAAATTCAACATGTCTTATTTATGAAAGTGCAAAGTACACAGAATTTGCACATTTCCACCGGAGGGTGCGGCTCGATTCGGTGTGGCTTGGTGGAGTAGTGACGGTGTGGTTCGGCGCAGCTCAGCTACGGCTCGCGTTTCCACCGCCGACAGTACCCTTATGGTGGGGGGGGTTAAACCGGATCACGATAGCCGCGGCAGCTACGTTAGCATTGTGACCTCAAAGCAGCCCGACACAGTGTAGCCTGCTAATATATCCAAGG
Organism: Melanogrammus aeglefinus; assembly: GCA_900291075.1. NCBI lineage: Eukaryota > Metazoa > Chordata > Actinopteri > Gadiformes > Gadidae > Melanogrammus > Melanogrammus aeglefinus. The sequence goes on along the minus strand of OLKM01001827.1, from coordinate 85,484 downwards.
AAAAAGAAGAACGCGCACAATGAACCAAGATCAACAATGTAGGACGGCCAAGAAGGACGGCAAACTTTTGTGCGACATTTTCTTCAATAAACAAAGCTTTCGCCGTTATAGAAATACCAGTCGCGGATAATGTGTTTGTTTATCATCCCCCTGTCTCACGGAAATGCGATTCTGTCGACCAATCAACGGACGGCGTGTGTAGATCGAGCTTGCCGGCACCCTTTCAGGCGTCTTGAGTTGTCCCTGAAGATTGCGTATCTAACATTAGTTCGGCATTACATTAATTAATTCGCACGCCAGTTTTATTCAATTTTATACCGTGTATTCTTTGTGTAAATCTATGCACTGAACCATGACATCTGTACCAATTCGGTTACACTCCTTAAACCCATAATGCACCTGTGTGCTCACACACTGGAACACCCTTTAACCTAACTTGCCGTTTCCGTTTGTCGCACTAGAATCCTGATGGCGGGTATCCTCCCCTTTGGAGCCATGTTCATCGAGCTCTTCTTCATCTTCAGCGTGAGTTCATCTTGTCTCGTGTGACTACAGTTAGGCCTTCAGATGAACGGTTCATTAGGGGCACGTTAACCCCGCTTAGTTAGTTAAAGTGTGTGTAATTCTATGCGTTTGTCGACAACTGCAGGCCATCTGGGAGAACCAGTTCTACTACCTGTTTGGTTTTCTGTTCCTGGTGTTCATCATCCTGGTGGTGTCCTGCTCGCAGATCAGCATCGTGATGGTCTACTTTCAGCTCTGTGCAGAGGTACTGGCAAACATCACGGTCTTCTAGCAGAATGGGAAACCCCACCAAACGTGTGGGCGAGGTTTACAGTCTGCAATGTTCATTGCTGATGACCCAGAAAATGATGGGTTGGTTGAGCATTGTGAAGGTGGTTGAGTTTGTTGCTGTTCAGCTCCAACTGCCCCCATGTTCTGACTTTGCTTTGTATGTTCTCTCGCAGGACTACCGTTGGTGGTGGAGAACATTTCCTGGTGTCTGGAGGCTCAGCTTTCTATGTCCTTGTCTATGCTGTCTTTTACTTCATCAACAAGGTACAACTCAACAGATTCATGTATCATGAGGCTGGGTAGGGGTGCACTGGTTTAGCTCTGAACACGCAGCACAGATCTGAAGGCGTACTCCTGCACTCGTTTGGCAGGCGCTTCTCTTTCATCTTTCGTGTCAAAGTGGCGGCTGAAACATTTCTACGATATACTGCGCCTTGCATTTGGAAGATGTATCTATGTATTTATCAAGTCATAAGTCAGTTCTCACTCAGAACGATAAGGCCATGTAGCCTAGAAGGTTTGGCCTGGTTACAACCCTTTATGGTAGAGGGGAGTAGACATTGTTCAGTAGGAGATAAGATGGGACCTAATATAATGATGTGTGAAATGCTTCACACACCAAGTCGCGAAGGCCGATTTATACCCCTGAATCCGGACGAAATTCGTCCGTCCGTCCGCCCCAAACGTTGCCTCCGGAACTACCTTTCATACCTCCGTCTGGTTTCGGCGTTGTTGTGGATGTTACGCAATACATCCTCTAGAGGGCAGTGACTCTCGTGTCACAAATTACCGGCATCGACAATCGCAAACATGGCATCTGTAGAGGTGATTTTTCTTTGTGTCATCCGAAATCGGCAAAAAAAAAGAAAGACAAATAAAACGTTAAATACAATATATGTCATACATCATAGATATTATATTACTCTCTATTTTCACGAATGGTTTGACTTCTGACTATTCTGCCGCCTCGATTTGCGTTGGTATTGCTCCGTTTCTCCCGGAGCACTCCGGATTCGTAAGCTCAGAGGCGACGGACCCACTGACGGACGAAACGACCTCCGGGACCGGACGAAAGGGTTCCTATCCGTATTTACCGTAGGGTGTGAATGTTTCCAGGAACCCTAACCCTTGCTAATCCCCCACAGCACTGTGGCTTTATACATAGGTGTATTAATAGTCTAACCCTCGGTCCAACGCAAACATCAAAATCTACCGATGCTCATGCAGAGAGCTTCACAAACAACTCACCGCTGGTGTCAATGGCGCCAAATGGCATAGATTACTATGGTGTGTGTGTGTGTGTGTGTGTGTGTGTTGTGTGGTGTGTGTGTGTGTGTGTGTGTGTGTGTGGGTTGCATCGACTAATCGACTAGTCGACTTTAACAGCTACAGTGACGTTTTGCGTGTGACGTCGACTAGTCGAGGGTTATAGATCGGAGGTCACGTGATTTTGCCAGTGCAACATGGACGCCTCACACCTCGCCCTGACATACAGCGAGCGAGCGAAACGGCGACGAAAACTCGCGCGAGGGTGTCCTGATATGCAGCGTGACGATTTTGTCGCAAGTGTATTTTATTGGTTAAGAATCCAAATCATCGAGGGAGGTAAACACATTCAACAGGAAGCAGCGTGTACTTATCAACCAATAAGAAGTGTTTAGGGGCGGGACACCGCCGCGAAATCTCGTCCAGATAGAGACAACGCGAGCGATAAATTCAGGGTTGAGCAACATCGCTGGACGGCGCGACGTCGCTCGCGGCACGTCAGGACAGGCTCATTGAAAAGTACACATTCTAATCACTTTTCCTCGCTCGCTCGCCTCGCCGTCGCTGTTTGCATCGCTGTATGTCAGGACGGGGGGTGTCAGAGAGAACAGCAGGGTGGAGGAGGCTGGTGGGTCTGTGCAGCGAACTAGCAGCGGTACGTCAAGTGCGTGGAAATATTTCACCAAAGATGAGACGAGTAGCACTGTCACTTGCAAAATATGCAAGTCGACACTTAAATACAACAAAAGTACGAGTAGTATGCTCACCCATTTGAAAAAGCACCCGCTGCTATCAAGAAGAACGGAACTAAATCCTCGCGGGCAGCAGTCAATCAGCGACTTCACCAAACGCGCTGCTGTAACAGAAAAAAAGACGGCAGCAAATTTGCTGAAGCTGATTTACAGCCTTCTTGTTAATATTCCTTGATGTTTATGTGTGGATTTCTGACTTATATGCATGCTGTTGTCAATTAATACAGATTGTTGCGAAACATTCCCTCCTCCTGTGATTTTGTTTATGACGGAAAAAATATGAATGACGTCATCAGCGACTAGTCGACATCGACTCGACTTTCATCACATTAGAGTCGACTTTAAAAAATCTGAAGTCATGCAACCCCTATGTGTACAAAATGCACAAAAATTGAACCTCAAAACCAAATTTAGTCGCAGATATCATTTTGTGCGTACTTACGCACAAAATGATATCTGCGACTAAATTTGGTGGAGGGCGGATTGGCCAACGTTGGGCGTGGCCTTTGTGGCCAGGTGTTTTAACTCGCGTCTTTTTATATAGCATGGCTCACTTCCTTTGTCTTATGAGTGGCTTTTGATCTGGCTGGGGTAGAGCCATACGTTTCACTTTGGGTTTGGATGTTGTGAGGTTGACAGCGGGCGTCATGTTAGACCTTCACCTGCTCGGGCTTCCACACGGCCAACAAGCCTGCAGAAGCTGTGTTCTGCACTATTCAATTCAATACCCTGTTTGGGAGCTTTCTCAACATAATATAAAATGTATTTGCATAATATGTTATATAATATATTCTTATATACTAGGGATGCACCGAAATGAAAATTCTTAGCCGAAACCGAATATACTGAAACAGTTGGCCGAAAGCCAATACCGAATGTGTCTTTTGCTGTTTTTCTCACATCAAAAATAGAAATGTTCAGAATTCTTTTTCGGCCTTTGTACACCAAATTTTCGGTGCATCCCTATTATAGACTTGTTTGCACCCTAATCTGCGCGAAAGTGTGCTGTAGCTACGGTTTGAGTGTTGGGTAAACTAAACAAACTCTGCCCACACTGTCTTTTTATTTATTTAATATATTTATTTAATCCACGTGGATTGTGTAGTTACTTGGGTCGAGCACTTCCACATCCTGCTTGTCCTAACCAGTTTGCACCTCTACAAACTGTAGTGTTGAGTGATGTCCATCCCAGTATAGATGCCCTGACTAGGACCATTTAGCTGGGATTGGTCTGAGCGCTGTCAATTTAAAACGAGAAGACGTTCCTCTTAAATGCTGTGGATATCAAGGGTATTAACTGGATGGCTGAACCAAGTCTTCTCAGACAGGTGACGTGTGCGTGTGTCTTGTGTGTGGTTTCCAGCTGGACATCGTGGAGTTCATCCCCTCTCTGCTGTACTTTGGCTACACTGCCCTGATGGTTCTCTCCTTCTGGCTGCTCACCGGCACCATCGGCTTCTACGCAGCCTACATGTTCATCAGGAAGATCTACGCCGCTGTCAAGATTGACTGACATGCTTGTCTTTCTTTTTTTGAGGAGTTATTTTTTGCCACATTTTTTTTTTTTTTTAAATCTATATTTTATTCATGTCTAGCAAGCACTGACTTGTGTGACTGTTTTTGTGTGTTTGTGTGTGTGTGTGTGTGTGTGTGTGTGTGTGTGTGTGTGACTGTGTGTGTGTGCGCGTGTGTGTGTGTGTGAGGGGGGGGGGGGGGGGGAAGTGACAGCCAAGGCGGGAGTTTACGGTGTTGACAGCTTCACTCACCGGCCTGAAGCAGGAAAGAAACGAAGGAGCTGGCACACGCGATGCTGTTCCCCTCGCCATCTTTTACTCTCCTGCTCCCTGGGACCGACTGCTTTCTTCTGGTTTAGGACGTGTCGCGATGCTGTTGAACCTTTCACACCAGAGATGGGCCAAAATACGTCTTGTCGTCTGTAATTCTTTGATCATTTTTTTGGACTTTTTTTATGAGCTGTATCAGTTGGGGCAGGTCTATGTTATCCTTATTTTTAACAGAAGTGTTGGTCTATGAATGAAAATAATTCTATTAATATTACAGTGGCTTTACTCTTTTCTTTTCTCTTCTCTTGTGAAAAAGGACTTTGTGATCACGTTAGTTTTCTACGATCAGAGGGGGGTAGTTGGGACTGCGGTGATGGCGGCGCTGGGGTTGATTTGGTAGAGTCCAGAAAGGCTTGATAATTCTGTATGAAACGTGGGAGGATATTAAAATGGTTGGGTTTGTATTTGTCCCTGTGTGCCCATTTTCATTTAGACACGGCTCCGATCACATGCTTTTTCTTTTCCCAAAAGATGTCGGCTAATTCTGCCGATGGGGAGGGGGCGGGGGTCAGTCTCCCCGCTGCTGAGCACAGGCTACAGACGTGAAGTTACATGACCAATCACAGAGCCAGAGTTCTCATTGATGCTGCTGCCGTTAATGGAAACATTGAAATACAATGCAAAGTGAGGACTACCATGTATGTGTAATTCTATAAAAGATCAGAATGTGGACCTTTACGATAAAATGACACTTGAATGGATCCCCTTCTGAACGCTGTGGTCTTGCTTTTTTCTACAAAGAATTCACATTTTTGTTGTATGTGTATATGGTGCAAAAAAAAACTAGCTTTGTAGCAGTGCTAATGCCTTGCAAACTATGCATATATGGACAGGGAAATGCCTACATTTGGCTGCTCGCACGGATCATAAACATTTATTCCAAACATCCTGTAAAATCCCAGTTTCTCCTCCCTTTGATAGTTTTGTGGTAAACGTGGTTATCAGACGGTGGAGGTTAACCTAAACATGTGGAATAGGATTATTCTGTTTTACTGGTTCTCATCTCGTGATGCGTTTTCATCCTATCATGAATCAATAACTGCCAAGCTTTATCTTGCAACAAAGTTCTGCCCCTTACCACACACTGGCATTAAGCCATAATTAAGCCAGACAATATACAATAATGAGGTTGAGTTGCAAAGCTCCTGACCAAAGGACAATATCGGATGGTACATACTGGCATTTATAGGAAAATCAGAACGTCTTCCAAACCATCCAGTTGGCACTAGTTACGCTTGGCTTTTGTTCTGGGTCGTGTCTAATCTAGGGAGGATGTTTTGGGTGGTCGGCCGTATGCGTGTGAAAAGTGCCAGGCACTTAGTCGCTTGCATGACATTCCAAGAGTTTGCAACCTATTATACACTCATGACACATTTTCACACTTCAGTAACGTGTGTGTGAGATGCGATGCAAGTGCCAAACACTGCGCAATATATACACGTGCAAATAAATACATTTCTAAGGAAAAGGGATCAATGGCTGTTCTGATGAATGGTTGTTTTACTCAATGCAGTTCTTACTCCATTCAATCAATATTCTCTATCACAAATTACTGTCACAAAACTATCCTTGAGGCTGATCCACTTTATTCTTCATTGTTATTCTTTCTGAATGCATAAGAACGTTGACTTTGAATTCATGAATAAACTACTTTCATTTAGTGTGCCCTGGGCCTTTTCATTGTGAAAACATAACCTAATTTGTTAGTGAACAAGCTTTACATTTAGTTTAATCATATGTAAACCTTGTTTCGTTTGCTTAAGTATGCGTGTGCAAACTAAAGTTTTGAGTATCTGCATGATGTCACCTAAAAGAGGAGAATCGACTGACGCTATAGAGTTGATAAGGATTACTTTGAGCATAATATACCAGCTTTGAAGACCGCTGGGGGTCCCATGTCAACGCCAAATCCAGACTGAGGCCATGTATGGACTTTGCATACTTTGCTTTATGAAGATGTCTTAGGATTGCTGGTTTTGTCTTCAACTTGGATATTTATGATTGAAACAGACTTAAAAGTATATATTTATTTATATGATTCAAACCCTTTCCCTTATTTCTTCTGAGGTAAAGTTAATTTGAGATGTTTGTAAATGACTGCATGCATCTGATTATAATTATAACTTTAAACCAGCTGTAACATTTTAATTATTATTGTATGAATTTTGTAGACATTTTAACGTGTACATCTTTACAGAATATTTTAATCAAGCTCTATTCATCGTCATACATCAGAATTATAATTTATTAATCTATGACATATATACAAATATTACATAACCGTCAGATAAACTACTTTGTGGTTTGGTCATACCTAATCTGGTAATAGGTTAAGAGATATAAATGACATTAGTTTTGTGACTTTCTCCAATCAAGTAGCTTTGTATCCCAGAAAGGCTTTTATAGAATAGTTTCTGTAAAGAAAAATGCATCTATTCTGTTTGGCTTCAGAGCTATGGGTTCCTGAGCGCTGCACAAATGGCTCCTCTATGGTCTGTTGACATGAGGAAACACCTGTTCAAAGGAAACATCTGCCAAGATGATCTCTTCACTGGCCTCCTCAAAAAGTCAATCAAGCGGCTGAAATAAACACCAAAATGCTGCCAGAATTTTAACACAATCCCAAAAAAGACGACATCTCACCAATCGTCAGGTATTTGCATTGGCTTCCAGTACAGAATTGAGTTTAAAGTCCTGCTTAGGCCTATCATCTTTAAGACACTCGATGGCCTGGGGCCAAAATACATCTCAGATATGCTATATAGGCCTATAAAAACTTAGACCGTGAGGAGCAGGTGTCTAAGGGCCAGACTGTGAGGAAACACCTGTCTAAGAACCTGCCGGTGAGGACGCACCTGTCCAAGAACCAGACCATGAGGTAACACCTGTGTAAGGTCGCCTCCACACGGGCGAAAACGATCCGTTTTCGTTTTATGCTGTTCAGGAATATCTCCGTAAAGACGGATTGAAACCGCTTCGAGCTGTAGAAACGCAGTAGTACACATTCCAGGCCATAAGGGGCACTGCCCCTTCTATAGAACCCCAGCAAAAAAAAGAAGAAGATGCGCGCATGCGCATAAATCCTGCGCTCTGTTTACAAACTAACATTCTGGTAGCGCTTCGCGGTGGATCGAAATAGATGTTGGGCCCGTCCACACGGGCGAAAAGGATATTCTCCCGTCCGTGTTCCTTTGATGCGTTTTAGGAATATCTCCGTAAAGACTCGTTGTGAGCTGTAGAAACGCTGCGCTGGTTCTCTACCAAAAGAAGTGGAGCGCATCAAGCCAGCGCGCATCCAGTCTGTGCTGCTGTATTCAAAGATTCAGTCGAGGAGGAGATTAAAACTTTTAAATTGAACAGAAATACTTTTTATGTAGAGTTAGATAATTAAATATATAAATGGAATTTAAAGCTACAAAAAGAATACAAATAAAAAATTCAAGGCACCACTAACGTCGCACAGCTGGTGGGGGGGGGGGGGGGGGGGCGATGACGTCATCGTTTGCGTTTCAGGAGGTCACACGAATCCTGATTATGCGGTTTCACCAAAAGATCTGCTCAGGGTGGACAGAGCATAAGAACTAGACTTTAAGGAAACATCTGCTTAAGAACCGTGTTGGGGTGGGGATACCTGCATACACTCAGTGTGTTGCAAACAGAAAAGCCTTTCTTTTTTTCTTTTTTTTAGAAAACCTATCTCTTTAAATTGTGATTTCAAAAGCCCTCCTCTTTAATAACATATTAAAATCTTCCTGTTACTCTGTTACCACACTTCCCTTGTACTTATCTTTTTTGTTTAAACCAATAGTATGCACGCATAAACAAAGATATTGCCATAGTTGCACAGCTGTTTATACCCGTGTAAATAGAGGAGCCATGTTTAGAGCCTTTCATACAGGGCTATTAAATACTTAGTAAACGTCATTCCATATCTATTTCCCCGACCCTTGAAGTAACCCTCTAAGAGGGTTCCAAAGAACTGAGCGGAGATCGGTTAAGTTCTGGTTTACGTGTTTGTATGTGTGTGACCTTGTCTGCATGCAGCCTAGCTGATGTAGGTAAAGGCTATAATCTATTAGGTCAGTTTTTGAAATGTGTATGTCGGCTAACTGGTCTGATTCATTTCAGACACCACGTGGATTATGGATATTGTGATTCAGTCATTTAGGCCATGACATAACCCAGTAGTCAGATAGTGTTTGTAGTTCTTTTGGATGCAGGCCTGCATTTTGAGAATCTCTCACTGAGCTCAACAGATGATAACCACATCTAACAGAAGCCGCAATGGTGAGTTAAATCATTCTGTTATTGTATTAAAACTTTCATACGATCTGGCCTTATGTTTATTATCTGACTATGCATTTGTATATAGCCAGTCTTTATACAAAAAATGCTATTGTAATGCAGTTTTTATAACACAAGCAAATTATTAAACCACTGGTTTGTCTTTTAATCATTTCCACATAACACATGACAAGTCAAAGAAACATCGTACTGTATAATACGTCAATAGTTCTGTTGTGTTCATCATCTCTTTGGATCAACCAATACACAAACATTGCAGCAACTGATTGCATGTGAGATATGTAATTAAAAAAACGTTTTTTTTTCTCTCCTTTCTTTCACCAAAAGTATATCATTTATATAATTCTCCCTGTAGTTGATAAGCTCCATGCTATATAAAATAGTGTAAGTGAAAAAGGATGTAAAGATTCAATTTTCCATTCTTTTGCCTTTTTGCAAAGCTGGCTGTAAAAGTAAAAATAAAACAAGCTATGTCGCTAAAACGAGATACACAAAGAGTTCGGAATGCAAGACTTACTTTAAGCTAGAAATATATACCACTACATGTGGATGTGGTCTGTATCAGACGGCATCCAGTTCTTCACTAAAAGCAAAAAAATGATTAATAAAATCCAATCTGGTCATTTTTTTCTGTCAGTCTTAATACATAATGAATAAATTCCCTTAGAAATATGTATATTCTGCACCTTCTAGACAACAAAGGGAGGGGAAGATAAGTGCATCCCTAGCAGGTACAGACGAGGTAATGAGGCTATAGCCAGACCTGGGAGCAGCAGTAGGAGTCAGGGGGAGATCCACCTCAATGGTCAAACGGAGCTCACTTGTATGAAGACAGCCAGTACCTAAATAACTCTTGTCAACCTGGATGATCTTTGATCGTTTGCCGGAAGACCACAGTTTAAAGAATAATCTAAGAACTTGAGAAGGCTGTGGCTCTCCGGCTGGTTTCTTCCTCTGTCTCAAATGTTTCACTTCTTCAAAACTAGATTTCATCATTACGCCCTTACTGTGTGGTTACTTGAGCCACAATGATCACATGACACCAAATCAAAGGAGCACAGTTGTAGAAATACCGATTTTAAAAAACATTCCAAGCATCTGTTGGATATAGTCATTGGTTGGATTGTGTCCATTCCTCATCTAGAGAAAGGCAGACAACTCTCTGAGCACAAGTGCAAGAAATAAGTGCCATGTTTTGGGGTTGCCCCCTGACTCCCGAGTTAGGGGTGGGCGGGTTGGGGACATCGACGCTGGCTGAGAGTTGACAAAAATAACTACTGCAAAGTTGTTCAAGTTCTGCCTCAGGCTCCTGGCTATATCGTTTTATAAGAAATATTTTCCAAGGACAAAAATTAAAGTTGGTAACACCCCTAGAAAAAAATGGTTTGAAAGTTTGGGGCTCATATGTAGAGGGATATTAGTGGATATAAATCTAAAAAAAATACTGTTATTTATTTGGAGGAGAAAATACATGAAGTTGGATCAAATCTACACTTCAAACTAATGGAACATACATATACAGGATCAATACACACAATACATAAACATAGAAGCAGAACATTTTAAAGAAAAAAAATACTCTTTTTTTTTTAAGGTTGAAAGTGCTAGATTCAGATTAGCTCACATAAACCCAGGGAGGACAACACAATACCTGCCAATCGCTTTTTAGTGATCTTACAAAGAAATAGAGGTAATAAATGATTATTTTGAATGCTTCAGTTTTGTCTGAAGCCAGAAATTGAAATTCTGAAGAAATTAATTGTAAATCGATAATTACAACTTTGGTAATTTAGAAGAAATATCTTGATCAGTTGTTGTCCAAATGTATTTCCACGGGGAGACCAATAAGTGTAAAACAAGTGTAATTTCGCTATTTCAATATAATGATATAGCATAATATTGTATTGATATGGATATAGAATGTCATATACTTGGTAAATACTACAGAAATACAAATATACGTTTCTAATATAATATATTATCCTCAATGGTAATGCGTGTTTCCTGACACTGAGCCATTCATGGAGATTGTTTCCTACAGTCATAGCAAAGTGTCTTCTGAAAAGCAATTGGTGTGCAAAAGTGTTGTTTCTTCTCCCCAGGTTTTGGTAAGAAAAAAATGTTAACAAATAAATGAGGTGATGTGTTGCGTTGTTTTTCTCGAGGTCCTGTTTTTTTTTTTACAAACAGAAGATAATATATCATATGACAACAAACAAAATAGGACAACAGCCAATAACTGCCAGCCACTCCGGTCATGTGTTCCCAGCACTTTGAATGTCAAAGCATAAACACGCTTCTCTTACTGGATATCACTGGCATTGATCTGACCCTGCTTCTTTAACTCAGAGAAGCAGCTGAGAGGAAACAGGGGTATCAGAGCAGTGCAGGGTAGGCGTGTGAAACAACATAATATGTCAATCTGTGCACCTTCCTATCTCACTTGCACATCACATCATGTGTCCAGACGGGCTAGTGGTCGACAGTCGATTCAGCATCTGGAGCTCAAAGCAGCAGTTCAATTTATTGTGGATGTTCTGTATTTTTTAATCGTCCTTAATTTGCTGGTCTTCATTTGTCATATCAGGGCGGGCGATAACGTCTGGGCGTAAAAAACGGATGCCTACGATGAACACAAGTATTTTGATGTGATGAGAATGTTAGACAGCTTTGTTTGAAAGGTCAGGCTGCCCTGGTTGAATGCAGTCTTTGGACGTTGAAACTGTAAATGCTCGGGGTTCAGCTGGCTGGGCTACACACAGAGGGTATGACGGGAGACGCCTGGTACACGGTAAGAGCACCTTTTTAAAATCAAGCGGAGACTTTGGGTTCAAGTTCTTTTTTTTTTGCAGGCTAAAGGTTGTCAATTCTAAAAAATATAAGACTCTGTTACCTCCCATAGTTGTGGGAAAAAAAGATTTCATGGCAGGGCAACTTACGTTTTTCAACTGAAACTATGCCTATATAACTGCAGAAACACAGGTCATTCCTAGTGAATTGTATGGAAGAAAAACCTTATTAATCTAGCTGTAAGCCTCCTAGAACTCAGCCTTCTAAAGGTGTTTGGACCCACAGTCCGTGGTGATACTCTCCTTCCTCAAGCAGGGAAAGAGAGAGGGAAGATTGATATGACAGGGTAAAAGCTAATACTTCATCAATTGAATTCTTAAAAACACCATCACTTAGTTTCTACACACCTACTTAAAATAAACTCGACTGAGATAAAAAGCAACTATATATTTTGTTGTTGTTGAGATTTTGTACACTCCAATAACATTCTTAAACATAGTTTCAATAACAGTTTTCTTGTTTTTGCCATTCACATATGTCAGGGTTTTCCGTTTCCATGGTCCATCTCTAAAAAAAACAACGTGTAGCTAATTGCTATTCCTCCCTATCTATTTCAGATCTATGGTACCCGACGCTGCAGGGCTGCTTGTTCAGGGGGACCCATTCTATCACCACAATCCACATTTGAAATGGCCATGGATCCATTTTCCAAAAGTAGGTCGATTTGTGGGGTGAGATGTGAAGGGGGAGATTTTAGAATCAGATTCACAGGAAGTGAAGTGCCTTCTGTTAAAAAAAAGTGCTTCTCTTTAGGAACAACATGATCTAGAATAACATCCATTTTGAACGGCCACAGAAATCTTTTAGTTACCATTCATTTGTGTGTTACTGTTTTTGTATGTTGATTTTTAAGCGAATGTGGTCTATGTGTGTGTAGGTAACAGCAAAATATCAATTACTATTAAACAATGAACAGGTTACTTCAAAAGGAAAGGTAATATTATTATTATCATTATTATTATTGTTGTTATTATTATCATATTTCTGAAGAGCACTTCCTTTTGGTTTTGCTTTGCTTTGCGGCTAGAGCCCAAGCGGGTGGGGGTTCGAGCTGTATCTCTTCCCCACCCTCCTGCTGACAGGAGCAGCTCCAGAAGGCCTGAAGACTGAAGAACATTCTAGGATGATCACACATTTGGAAAAGCAAAAGTAAAAAAAAAATTATAATTCAACCGAAATATCCACTTCAAACTATTTTTTTTTTTTCTGGGTCACAACAAGACAGGATTATCTTAACTAAAGTTGATCTTTTGCAAATTTTTATGTTATATCAAATATTATTACTTTGGGAGTATGCAGTACCACACAGAGGCCGACTCCTCCTGTCCTCTAAAGTAGCGAATAAGGAGGGATGAGTTTAAGGGGGGAAATATATGGAAGGAAATGGGTTAAAATATCATTATAGCTAAATAAAGAAAAGGAATATAAAGGAAGCCCAAATATAAGCTGCTTCAACTGATTTTCTCACCTCTTACTTTTCTTCAAGTAAAAAAAAGGGTTTAGCCTCCTCTGAGGCTCAATCAAAAGCTTGTGTGTGCTCTCTATCAAGGCTTCTAGGTGTTCAGTCAGTGTTTAGTTTTGTAATTTAACCATTCAAATTCTTCAGCCTTTTCATGATCAAACCCTTTGTGACGGAGCACAGCCTTGAGGAGCCCCGCTGAGCGTAGCCGGGGCTGTACTGGATGGGAGGCTCCTCGGCCACTCACTGGAAGGCCTGGTGGAAGCGAGGCAGGGTGGTGGCACTGAGGCTTGAGCTGAACACTGGTGGCAGGGGGTGCAGGGCTCCGAGTCCCAGTCCCCCCATGGCGCTGTCCTGAGGTTGCAGTTGCAAAGAGGTAATAGGCACCGTGGCGACCGCTGCCGTCGTCATGGCGTGAGGATCAGTGGCGTGCAGGGATGAGGAAGAAGAGGAGGAAGAGCAGGAGGAAGAGGAGGGCGCCACAGAGGAAGTGTAGCCCATCACCAGGCCTCCCGTGCTCATGGGGGCGCTGTAAGGGGGGAGGTTGAGGGGCAGGAAGCCCAGTAGGTGTGAGAAGTCCATGTTAGCAGCGCACAGAGACTCTGCAATCACCGTGGGGCTCTTGGACAGAAGGGCCTCCCCGCCACACAGCTCGTCCCCCACTCCCGAGCTGGCCCCCGGGCCGTCCTTGGTGGGCGAGGCGGCAGCGTGGTCCGAGTGCAGCGGCCCCGGCAGCCCACTCTGCAGGTCCATGAGGAAGCTCTCCATCTCCACTTTCAAGGGCTTGTCCAGCAGGTATGAGGTAGAGCCCAGCTGGTACTTCAGAGCAGGCTGGGCGTGGGGCTGCTGCTGAGGGGGGAGGGGCTGGTGGTGGGGGTGGTGGTGGTGGGAGGGCAGCGGAGGTGAGTGGTGGTGGTGGTGGTGGTGGTGATGGTGGTGGTGGTGGAGGGGGTGGTGAGGGGGCTCCATGTGACAGCCCATGCCCATCGCAGCAGACAGGGAACCGGGCATCAGGGAAGGGTGAGGGTGTCCCACCCCGGGATTGGACATCGCCTGCAGGTGATGGGGGTTGTACATGCCCATGGAGAAGGGAGTGCCACTGGGGAAGGGCTTCCCCATCATGGGGTCTTTATTGGGACCCATCCCACACATCATAGGGCTGAGCTCCTCCTTGACGGAGCAGGGTGGTGACCCGGAGCTCAGCAGGCCCAGCATGTCTGGGGGCTCCGTCTTGATCCTGAGCAGCTCCTGCGAGTGGCTCTTCTTCACGTGCCGCGTCAGGTGGTCCTTGCGGCCGAAGCGCTGGGCACAGTACTGGCACAGGAAGTCCTTGCGGCCCGTGTGCACCACCATGTGCCGGCGCACGTCCTTGCGGGTGTAGAAGCGGCGGTCGCAATGGTCGCAAGGGTGCTTCTTCTCCTTGGCGCCGCCGGACGACTTCCCCGAGTGGCTCTTGAGGTGCTCCAGCAGCACCGGCGTGCTCTCATAGCCCTGCAGGCACACCTTGCAGGTCAAGTCCCCGGCGGTGGCCGAGTGCAGGGCCACGTGGCGCTTGTAGCCCAGCTTGGTGTTGTAGTGCTTGCCGCACTCCTCGCACTTGAAGGCCTCTTTGTTGGGGTCGTGGGTCTGCAGGTGGTTCTTCAGGTGGTCTTTGCGGTGGAACATCTTCTCACAGAACGAGCACTGGTGGGTCTTCTGCGGCGAGTGTGTGGCCATATGCCTGGAAGGTGGAACACAGAGACGCAGAGATGACACTACGGTGTGCTGAGATTCATAGTGTTCTAAATAAGGTATTGTTTGCTCTACGATTTCTACAAAGTCTGTGAAGAAAAATGTTTTTGATACAAACATAAAAAGTTATCAGGTTAATTATTCTAAGGTCAATTATTAGTATTTTTTCAAGCCAAACCAAAGACTACAGTAGAGTATTGTGGCCGTACTAGAAAATAATTGAGGCTTCGTATCAAAACAAAATGATCATGTCATGTTATTTTCTGGCTGGGCCCCAATACCTCATTCTGTAGGAGTGGTTAATGTGTACGGGCCATGGTGAAGACTTAGGGGTACCTGAACAGTTTGTATTTGGAACTGAAGGCCTTGGGACAGTGTGGCTGGGAGCAGTGGAAGGCCTTCTCAACTGTGTGGCTAAAGGCGTGCAAATGAAGCTTCTCCTGTGATGCGAACAGCGCACCGCACACCAAACACTCACTACC
>OLKM01001827.1:57500-65000 GCA_900291075.1 Melanogrammus aeglefinus | reverse complement strand
AGGAGGAGGAGGATAATAGGATGAAGGGGAAAAGGAGGGAAAACAGTAGTCCCTCATCACGGTGGGGTCTGTGGGCAGATCAAGTGACTCCAGAATGGGAGGTGGGGGGGGGCTGATAGGTCATGCTTTACTAACCACAATGACCTGCTCTGACAGGTGGGGGGGGGGGGGGCTTAACTGACTCAGATTGAATCGATTCACAAGAGGGATTCCTCTTCCTTTGAAAGACAAAAGAAAATCAAATGTGGACGCGCTCCCATTGATAAATGTCCTCCATTAACCGACGGACCATCAGCGGAGAGACAATGTATGAGTGTGTGAAATAAAATATTGTATGTATGAATAACAAGCCAAACAAAATAACAACGGTTCCAGTCCATCCAAACGGTATTTATAATAAAGCTTCATCCCCAAAGCTATTTGATTTCAAGATGTCACATATCTTTCCCGCTTACACACCCCACCCCCCCCCACCCCCGCGAACCCCCACAAAGCCGGTTTCGGTTCCTCTCTCTGTGTTCTGCGGACCAGGGTAAAGCCTTAAGGTTCAACAGATGGAGGCAGGGGGGGGAGGAGGAGGAAGGGGGTGTAATAAATGAAGGAGGCAGAAGATGAGAAGCCCTCTCTTCCTTCCATCCCTGAGCCCTAACCTCTCCACCTCTCCTCTCCGACCGTTGGAGCAGATCGAGTCTGTTGCTTACGCAAGGGGTGGGGGGTGGGCTGCGGCTGAAGGCACCCGGTACCCCTGCCAAGGGCTAAAAATAGCTCAAGTTGTGGCTGGTGGGGTGGTGTGGGTGGGGGGGGGGGGTGGATGTGGGACTGAGGCAGACTCAATACCTTGACTGCCACAGCCATCTCAACCAGAGGAAACGGCCACATGCCACAATGAAGGACTCCAACGGAGGAGGAGAGGGTTGAGGGTACGCTCAGCAGCATGGCATCAGTACAAATCATCCAGGCAGGCAGATGACCTGCGCTGACAGACGTGGGCCTCAGGGTGTAGGCGGGCAGCCTCTTTGACACAGGGACACCTTGGGCCACACCGACGCACGCAACATAGACGTATAGATACTGAACACTGGACCTGACTCCGACACGCTGACGCAAGTTTGGCCTGTTTAAAGGTTTTATGGGCTCTTTCTGAAAACAAGAATACGTATGCATCTTGAAGAACTATTTCTGAAACATCGATAGATCATTTATATAATGTAAATATGTAAAACTTGATGAATGAGGTTCTATCTGACTATCAGGGAGACTCTGTGGCCGTTTGAGTGGTTTAGAAGAGGTTGACAGTAGGACTCCTACTTCTTCATATTAGTTATGTCCTTGTCTTTTGACAAAAAAAAGGCATTTTGGACTATCAGTAGGCATGCCTTTACCTGCTTCCCCTTGCCAACAAGGCCTGTTGAAGCATTTTGCATGTTTTCTATAGTTGTTTTTGATGCTATGGTCGTGACCATGGGTAGATGACGTGATCCGGAGGTGTGGTGAAGCTCTTTTAATTAGGTTCAGGTTCAACCGCACACGCGCACGTAGAAACCCTTTCTGAAGCTTTTTGGCTTAAAATACATGTTAAAGGATTGGCAGCGATTCGTTCCTCAACGGCCACTTACAAGGCCACTAACATTCCTCTTTGTTATCCCCCCCCTCCCACCCCCACACCGGAGGATGGTGGGCTTGAGGAAGCAGCAGCACTCCTCATTATTTCCATTCTACTGTGTATGCCGACGAGCACCGACCAGGAGGTACAACTACCGAGCAACGTCACCTGGCAGGCGACCAGCCCAAAGCACCCCGTTACAATTGACCTTTCCAAACACTTGAATTGTCCAGCGCTATCCTCTCGCCGTGCCAATTCAAAACAGCCCAGGAATCAGGCTCATCGTCAGCCTCTCCCTCTGAATCCACTGCTCTTCTGCCTCCCGTCCTCCACTGGTGAACACAGTTGAAGAACGTCAAAGGAGGCAGTTATCCCAATAAGCAGTCTCCATTGGGCAAAGCACGTACGACTGCATTCGAGTGGTCTGTGTTTGTGTGTATGTTTGTGTGTGTGTGTGTGTGTGTGTGTGTGTGTGTGTGTGTGTGTGTGTGTGTGTGTGTGTGTGTGTGTGTGTTGTGTGTGTGTGTGTGTGTGTGTGTGTGTGTGTGTGTGTGTCCACTTGGCGTAGCATTCAGGATTTTTTTTTATGTACACCTCGTGGATTTCTGCACAGACGTACACAGGCAAGAATGTGGACATACAGCTGTGTATATACATATGTGTGTGTGGTGTGTGTGTGTGTGTGTGTGTGTGTGTGTGTGTGTGTGTGTGTGTGTGTGTGTGTGTTGTGTGTGTGTGTGTGTGTGTGTGTGTGTGTGTGTGTGTGTGTGTGTGTGTGTGTGTGTGTGTGTGGGTGTCCGTGAGTTGTGTGTTTACGAGTGTGTATATGTGTCCTGTGTGTGTGTGTGTATATACAATATGTGTCGTGTGTTGTGGTTGGTGTGTCTGTTGTGTCGGCTGTGTGTGTGTGTGTGTGTGTGTGTGTGTGTGTGTGTGTAAATGTGTGTGTGTGTGTGTGTGTGTGTGTGTGTGTGTGTGTGTGTGTGTGTGTGTGTGTGTGTGTGTGTGTGTGTGTGTGTGTGTGTGTGTGTGTGTGTGTGCAGAGGTGAGTCTGGGGAAGCCCTTCTGGCCGGGAGTCCTGCGCGTGACACAGAGCTCCACAGCAGTCTGTGAATTGGGCAAATGGCCAATGCACCATGCCCTCTCTCATCTCGCTCTATGCCTCTCAATCTATCTATCTAGCTCTCTCTCTCTCTCTCCCGCTCATCAAGTTAAAAGGCAGTAAAAACCAGTAATTAACAATTCATTATCATTAGTAAGAGCAGCATTGATTAAAATCAACTCAGAGATAAATAACAGTTAACATTGGTCCAATAATAATTTAATAATTGCAATGAATGTATGATTACCATACAAGATGCTAACTGTTAATTAACTGTAAGTTAATGGTTAGTTAACACTACATAAATAATGCAAATGATTGTTCCCTTATTAACTGTTGGTGACCGCCAAGTGTGCATATATATATTTATTTATATATTTAAGGGTGTGTATAATGTACGGGTTCAAGCCCCACAGCCACCCCCCCCCCCCATACCACCGTTACACACGCATACATGCAGACCCCGCCCGCCCCCCCGCCGCCCCCCGGTCCCCCCGTCCCTAATTCAGACAGGGTCAGCAACCAACAATCTCTAACGGTGACCACGTCAGCTCGCCTTAAAACAACAATCATTGTTCCGCTGCCTTTGTTTACAGAAATCTACAGGTTTCCAATCGACCCGCTACTATTTTTTCTTTTTGACTTCAGGGCAAAATCGCCTGACGCTTACAGACAGAGGGGCATCATGGCCATGTCGCGCACAACAAGAGAAAAAGGGGGAGGCTCAAAAGCTAGAGTTGTAAAAATAACATTCTTGCATAAACAGGGTCTTGAAAATGGGCAGTGGGCAGCTTGCATTCCTCGAATTTCGTGAAACTTGATCTCCTTCTGAATGGGAGGAAGCGAGCTTGTGGAATATATGACAGCCAAGCGACAACCAAACACAAAAGGGGAGAATAAGGGAAAGGAGGGGTGAGAGAAAGATGCGGCGAGAGATAATAGAGAGACACACAGAGAGGCAGGACAGAGAAAAAAAGAAAACCCCAAAGTGAGGGGGCAGATGAATATTCAGCCACTGGATGGATTAAAAGGAGCCTTTTACCTTCCATACCATGAAGTCATTCTACTGATGTGTTATCGATGTTAACTACGAGTGCATTCAAATGCTATCATTGTTTTTACGTCACATTAAACACCTACCTAGCCTGCACACACATAACTTTAAATGAAACACTTCAGCCATCGGACAAAGCACTCAGCCCTTCGGCCAGCCAAGCTCAAACCCCGTTCAGAGACTCTGAGCTCACCTTAAAAACCCTGGAGAGGACACCTACTGAGCTACGGACACAATACATCAAGCGCTTTTAGAAGACTAATTCATGTTTATTTTTGGCTAAGCTCTTTTTATTTTCATTACTTCCATTACTAACATGATATTTATTTTGCAAAGGTTTTTTTCCCAATCAAATTGAAATGCTTTTCTTTGACCCCGTGTTGAATTTATATTGCTGTATTCTGAAATATTTGACTACACCACCTCTGGGGACAGTAGTACAGGAGCAGTATATAGATAGTAGGCATGGATAGAAATGCCAATCCCAAGAATACTCATAATCAACTGTTTCCAACAATGGTAATTGTTATCAACATGCTTACGCCATAATTAAAACCACAAATATATCAGAGCAAACAGTACATTACAGATGTAGCCACTCATCTATTGATAATAATCAATGCACATTGAGACGACTTGACAAGAAGTAAAGTAAGAACAAAGAGGGACAGAAAAGTGATAAGGTGAATTAGCCGAAGAGAGGCAGAGCGATAGAGAGCAGAGCAGAGCCTCTGCAGAGCCGTGTTCAACGCGTTAAAGGAGTTATCCATTAACGCGTTGAACACACTGCTCTCCCTCCTCCTTTCTTCAGGCCCTACAGATACAAACACACTCATTTCAATGACTGGAATGCCAAAGGGTGGTCTTCCACCTCACTGCTTCACTAACACCTTGAATAAGTGTTTGCATGCAAGCGTATGTGTGCACGGTTGTGTGTGGTTGTGTGCGCAGTTTTGTTTCTACGTGCCGAGTCTAAGTTATGTGCATATATATGTATATAAATATATGTATATATGTATGTATATATATTTGTACAGTATATATTTGTACATATATATATATATTAAGGCTGTTCAAGTTAACGCGATAATAACATGTTAACGCAATCTTTCTTCAATTTGATTAATAAAAATGTACACATTATTTTTCTTTTTTTTTTACTGTGATTTGAAAGGTTTTGCCCACAGTATGTCAACATTCATATCTATATATGTGTGTGTGTGTGTGTGTGTGTGTGTGTGTGTGTGTGTGTGTGTGTGTGTGTGTGTGCGTGTGCGTGTGCGTGTGCGTGTGTGTGTGCGTGCGTGCGTGTGTGTGTGTTCTATGTGTGTGTCTGGGTGCAGGGGGGGGGGGGGGGGGGGCGGTCTGAGGTAAGGAACTCGGTGAGAAGCCTTTCTCCGGGTTTAGGTTTCAGATGGAGAGTAAAATAGTTAACAGATTGCTGAGTGCTCAGACCAGACTTCCTTCCCTAATAGCCGTCCTCAGTCTGCCGCTCCCTCCTCAGCCTCTGTCAGCCTGCTCCTCTCAGCCAAAGCCAACGACCCTATACCAGCCCGCTACGCACACATCCACTCCGCAGGCAGCGGAAAAACACAACGGCATAGCGTCAAGGCAACAAAATAAGAAAAGCAAAAACGTTGCTAAACTGTAATATAAAATGGAGGTGAATCCCGGTGGCCCTGCTGCCATCTAGCTGAAGCTGAGGGGAGATCAGGTCTTAGTTCAGAGACGGACCCCTCCTAAGATAACCCAAAACCAGCCAATCACAGCTGGGAGCCCTACGTCCACTCTGAACCCAAAACCTTTGGATCTTGAAATGAAATAGAAATGCTAGACAGGGAAATGAGAAAAGACGTCTACCTAATGGTGAGTTAATTTGTTGAAACATTTCATGCCCCTTTCAGGAGGAATAATGTGTGTATGCCATGGGGTTGCAGTTCATCCTATTTCTGAAGCGCTCGTTTCATTCTTCTGCCTTCAGAATTCTTTGAATAACTTTATTTTTTTTTCTCCACTTGTCGTTCCGCCACCCACTGATCAGTGTGTACGGTCAGAGGGAGAGCGAGGAGGCTTTACGCACACACACACACGCACACGCACACACACACACACACACACACACACACACACACACACACACACACACACACACACACACACACACACACACAGAAAATACAAAAACACACAACATTACATTAAAAAAAACACTCGCACATGTGCGCAGTGAGCACGCTTGCTAAGTCACTTACGGGCAAAATGAGAGCGTTCAGCCCAACGAGCTGAGGGACAGGAGGGCCGACGCCACAGGATTGGCTTGGCTAACACTGGGGTAAGGGGGGGGGGGGGGAGGGAGGGTGAGGAAT
Organism: Melanogrammus aeglefinus; assembly: GCA_900291075.1. Classification (NCBI taxonomy): domain Eukaryota; kingdom Metazoa; phylum Chordata; class Actinopteri; order Gadiformes; family Gadidae; genus Melanogrammus; species Melanogrammus aeglefinus. The sequence goes on along the minus strand of OLKM01001827.1, from coordinate 58,875 downwards.
GGGGAGTACGAGCGGCGTCAGTCACGTGACAGAGTCCAGCAGAGAGTGTTATAATAGCCCCCCCACCCACCCCCCTACCCCTCTCTCTCGGAGCGGGGGGGGGCAGGGACTGGATGTGAACCAAATCCCTCTCTACCACACACAGGCTGACCATTGTTGGTCCATTCACTGCACTCCATCTCGGGGCACTTTATCATTCAATCAGGACAGCTTTCACACCGCACACTACAGAAAGGAGGCCTTCAATCAAACTGAAAACTTCACACTGGCCCTGGAGGGGGGACCCACAGAGGGTCCCGGCGTTGTCGGCAGAGCACGCTCATTTCTCCCGAACGTTGTTGTGGGGGCGGCGCAGGGTAGGAGAGCGAAGAGACTAGGAAAGGGGAGTGGGATGGATGGACTATCAGAGAGGGAAAGAGGCAGAGGATTTTGGTCGGAGAGGAGCGAGAGAGAAAGAGGGATGTTAGAGAGCGAGAGGAGAGAGCGAACCAGGAAGGAGTAAGTGTAGGTGTAAGTAGCACTGCATGTGTGTATTTATGAGTGTGATGGATTGGGTGAGGGGTCAGATTTGGTGCACGGTGATTCCGGGGGGGGGGGGAGGGGGGGGGGAACGAAGGGGGTGGATCCAAAGCTCTGTGCAAAAGGGAGAGAATGGACTGCCTAGTATACTTGGAAATAATGAGGGGGAGAAGTATGTTTGAGAATTAAGGAGACGGTGAAGGAGGAGGAGGAGGAGGAGGAGGAGGGGATTTGGGATGAGAAAGGAGAAAGGAGCGCGCGGGAAGGATCAAAGGAGCGCATGAGGAGTAAATGGGAGAGACAAGGGGGAAGCCAAGAGTATGAATGAATGAAAACAGAGAAGTGAGGCACAGAAAACATGAAGCAGGTTGATGTGTGGGTTCGTGCGGGGAAGAAAACAGGAAGCCAGCGAGAGGGGAAGTAAAGCCTTCTGGTGGATGAAAAAAAAAAGAGAGAATAACTGAATAAAAGTGAGTGTGTGTTGGGGGGTGGGGGGGTAGATGTAGCAGCGCTCTTATCTTTAAAACTAAGCGGGCATTAAAGGGTCACAACAAATGAAATATACACAGGCAATTCCAGGGCAGCTCTAGCGGCTCAACTCGTGGTTCAATTTGTGGTTCTACCTTCTTAGAATAAAGGATGTTCTTGTGGAGGTCAGAAGGGATTCAAAGAATTGGAACTGCTTTGAAAAATCAGCTGTACTTTCAACTTATAGCTGCAAATCAAAGATCACCGTTGAACTTACATGACGGGAATCCGTTATAATGTAATTAATGTATAGTGTTTATGGCTCCCTGACACACCCCAAACTGTGTCTCGTATCTTAAGAAGGACCATTCTATAGATATTTAGTTCT
>OLKM01001827.1:10000-52500 GCA_900291075.1 Melanogrammus aeglefinus | reverse complement strand
GAGAGAGAGAGAGAGAGAGAGAGAGAGAGAGAGAGAGAGAGAGAGAGAGAGAGAGAGAGAGAGAGAGAGAGAGAGAGAGAGAGAGAGAGAGAGAGAGAGAGAAATACACACATATATAAATAAATTCATACATTGTGCATTCACATGGAAAATCCCACAGATGCATGTGTGCTTTTTTAAGGAACAAACATCACAAAACAGCCATGTGTGTGTATATGTGTGTGTGTGTGTGTGTGTGTGTGTGTGTGTGTGTGTGTGTGTGTGTGTGTGTGTGTGTGTGTGTGTGTGTGTGTGTGTGTGTGTGTGTGTGTGTGTGTGTGTGTGTGTGTGTGTGTGTGTGTGTGTGTGTGCGTGGCTGTGCATGCGTGCGTGTGTGTGTGTCTGTGTGTGATTTCTCACAAAAACATTCTCTCAATCACAAAGGCAAACATGAAACGTGCTTCCTCCCAACCGCAGGAGCATAGAAGAAATGTCAGCCAATGCAAAGGAGTTAATGAGAAGAAGCTGTCTCACTGGACCCTACAGAAAATAGCTAACCGGCTCAAGTAGTTTGTATACAACAACAAAATGAGGAATTATGCTGTTTATATTTGGCAGTTAATAACAGAAGAAGAAGAAGAAAGTGTAGTGGGCAATATATCTTATATCTAATATCTTGTAAATCAAATATGTGTTAACTACGTCTTTGATTGTAGAACTAGTATTGTAACTTGTTGCAATGGTCCAGGTTTAAACTATCGTTTTTTTCTAACATAGTTTTCATATTTGATATGACCTTCCCAGGGTAAGTCTTTCGGAGCGTTGTCTAGGTAGCTATAGCAACTGTAGGATCCTGCAGTCAAGTAAACAAGACTTGCATCTATCAATAATCCACTTCAAAACAGGTGCATCAGTTGTATACTAACCTCACTTTTGCAGATGATTTCAAAAGCAACAAATTTGTAGAAGGAATACATTGTACCAGATCTCTACAACTATAAAAACAAACATCAACTCATGGGACTCAGTTTGCAAAAGCAACTGTCAGAAACAAAGCTATTGTCTCGTGACGATCTCGCTTCCATTTCCTTATTATGTAGCTCGAGGCGATAGAGGCCTGATGAGTAATAGAGACAGAGCCTGCATGGACCTACATAGACCTACAGGGACCTATAGGGACCTACATAGACCTATAGGGACCTACAGACCTATAGGGACCTACATAGACCTACATAGACCTACATGGACCTATAGGGACCTACATAGACCTACATAGACCTACATGGAACTATAGGGACCTACATAGACCGATAGGGACCTACATAGACCTACATGGACCTACATAGACCTACAGGGACCTATAGGGACCTACATGGACCTACATGGACCTACATAGACCTACAGGGACCTATAGGGACCTACATAGACCTACAGGGACCCTACATAGACCTACAGGGACCTACAGGGACCTATAGGGACCTACATAGACCTACATATAGACCTACACCCGACGTCTGTCTGGGTTGGAGTCCCAGAATAAGGCCTTTAGTTTGTGGTTAGAGTCCCGACTTGTGTCTGGGTTAGAGTCCTGGAATCTGGGTTAGAATCCTAGAATAGGGTCCGGGTTGGAGTCCCAGAGAAAGTACCATGTTCCAATCCCAACGTGGGACGTGGGTACCAGAGAGACTGTTGATCACTTTGAATCTGCCTTGTGTCCTTGCCTTGCCTAGAATCTGGGTTTGAGTCCCAGAGAAAGGACCAAGCTCTTTTAGGTCGGGTTGGAGTCCCAGAGAAAGAGTTCTGTCTGGGTTAGAGTCCCGACGTCTGTCTGGGTTGGAGTCCCAGAATAAGGCCTATTTTACTCATTTCTCTGCATATGTTTTCTTTTACGTACTAACATGCCTTTTTAATTTCTCCTTTATTTTCTATTTTTACCAGAAAGATACATTGCACTATTTTACTAATTTCGTTGCATATGTTTTCTTTTACTTATCTATTATTTAATTTTATTGTATGACAATGTTTATATGTGAAGCACTTTGAGTCTGCCTTGTGTATGAAAAGTGCTATATAAATAAAGTTGCCTTGCCTTGCCTTGCCTTGCCTACATAGACCTACAGGGACCTACATAGACCTACATAGACCTACATAGACCTACATAGACCTACATAGACCAACAGGGACCTACATAGACCAACAGGGACCTACATAGACCTACATAGACCTACATAGACCTACATAGACCAACAGGGACCTACATAGACCAACAGGGACCTACATAGACCTACATAGACCTACATAGACCATAGACCTACAATGGACCTACAGGGCCGACATGGACCTACAGTCTAGGATCGGGATGAGGCCTAAAGCTTTACGTTTTGTTAGTCCCACGTTGTCTGGGTTGTTTACATAGAGGGCAGGGTAAAAGTGATGTGCCAACTGTGTTGTATTTGCTTAATTCACCATCATATAAAGCTTCCTAATGATAGATGGAATTATTTTGATGAAGGAAGAACCTGTAGGTACTTAGTAGTTTTGGGTTGTTCATTTTGTTGTAACACCACAACGCAATGATATATCACCGATGGCCATTCAGAAACATTTAGCATCTCATATGTTAGGCCAGTGCTGGTCCCGTCACCTGGCCTATTAGCTGCCGTATTAGAGGAAGGCCTGTGTTCAGAGGTCTGCATACAGCAATTACCTGAACTTTCACTCTGCAAAATGAAAACACAAATGTTTTTGCAGATACTAATAACAAGTGGCCTACTATCAATTGATCCCCCACATTTTGAATATCGCCCAACCCCCCTTGAAGAGGTCCTGATGAATGTACACACACACACACACACACACACACACACACACACACACACACACACACACACACACACACACACACACACACACACACACACACACACACACACACACACACACACACACACACTTTTTAACAACTCATGCAACTCACACAGGCCTGTATTCTACACACACTTTGTCAACACAACATGAGGTCACAACATGCTCGTCTCAATCCGCCAAGACACTTGGAGAAACCAACAAGACGTGAGACATAATTCCTTCTCTACTACGTGTATTTAACAATACTTCTCTCAATAGAGAGAAGGACACTACGCACAGACACACACACACACACACACACACACACACACACACACACACACACACACACACACACACACACACACACACACACACACACACACACACACACACACACATACACACGCACACACATATACATATACACGTACACGTACACAAACACACGCACACATAGGAAAGTGATACGGATCTCAGGTGAATTCTCAAAAGTAACAACACAACTACCACTTCTCTGAGGGTGCGATGCACGGGAACACCGAATAACAATCCAACAACTTTATCAACCAGTCCCAGCCCGACCACCCCGGGACGGTCCTGTCTCACTGATCCTGATGGTTTTCTCAACGTGAGAACTATTCAGAAATTGCTTAAAATTCTACAAATGGGCGGAAACGCTAAATGAAGATCAATAAAGTAGAGCAAGGCCATGCGCAACAGATTGGATCATGTGGATCCTCTGAAAAGCTGACATTTATAACATATTTATCGACAAAGCTACAAGTGACGGGGAGCTCTAGTAATTAAAAATTAAATACCCAGATGCTTGCATACTCCCACAGTTATGTCCTAAATTACACTCAATCGGCTATCAGATCAATATCAAAACATGGAGCGATTCAATTCTTAAGAAATATGTCAATATGTCAGTTGTCATTTTATCTAGTGTATCGGCTAACATAACGATGATATTCTTATAGAGAAAACGTGCACATCAGAACATGCAGCTACTCTATGAGGTCCTACAGAAACGAGCAGTTACCCACCAAAAAGTTTCCAGAGCCGCATTAATCCACTTCACATGAACCCCTTTAGACTCTAGATGATCCGGACTTCAGGAGAACCCACCGTGGAGACCCCAGGCCACCTTCCCCGTCCTCCTCGGTCCGATCTGGTGGTTGTTTTAATAGTGATAGTGTGTATTGGGGCCTGAGCGTCGCTCTCCTCGAGCTGCAGCGGAGCTATGGGGCATTGTGGGAGGGTGACGTCACACGTTACCAACTTTTTTTTTAGAGAGTTTACCATGTTGGTTGGTTTGTCTTCTCTATAGACTAATGGGTCTAATTCACATGACATATCTATGCAGGTATTATAAAGCCCTAATTTTTCGTTCTTGGCTTGGACTGTAGCCTATAATAACCAATAACCGACCTACAAAAATTAGAAACAATTAAGGACTTTATGTAATAGCCTATTTAGGCCTGTTAGGCTGGTTGCATATACTTGTGTAATAACCTCAACTTTCATAAGAAAAATGCACAATAATTGTTTGGGGTTATATTGGGGTAGTTTAAAATAGCTTTGGGCCTTTAAATCATTTTTAGTTTTGTTGTAATATGCTGAAAAGATTAATTTGATTCATGGTAAGTTTAATCATTCAACATTATATGGCTATTACAAATAGGCAATCAATTGTTAATGGGTTTGATCAGACCTAATTTTTGTAATATTTAGATTTGATTCCTCATTAGAATGTATAATTTGTGATTAAATTGTGATTAAAATACTGTTAAAGTAAACGGCTCTCGTACATTTTAGTGAATGAATGATAAGGTCTGATGATACATATCATTTCCCATCGACGTTTGGAATTCATATTTTATCTTTGAACGAAAACATAGAAAAAGCATATTCTATGCCTAAACAATATGTAAAGGCATCACGTCGAGAAGTTATAATTAAACGATAGCCTACTGTCAAAAAAAACCTATTAATAATGGAATGAACTTATAGTCTAAATCACTCGAAATTAATATTTTGAAATACGGAAAATAAAAAATGTAATTAACCTATGCAGTAACAAGTAAATATACACATTTACAACATGAAGCAGGCATCATGTTGACAATCGTTTCGTGGCTCTAAGATTCATCCAGACGACATATTGGACAAACAATGTCTTTTTTTCGCAATGCAATAGAAGGGCCACTAAAAGTTCGGAATTCTGTCCGTTTTGGTAAACGAGCTGAGACCCCCACATGTAGACCCCCGGTGGTCCCTTTCACCGGAGTGTTTGGGGCGAAAGAATTACTTCCAGGGCACATCGAACCGTTTCCTCACCACCCCAACCCCCACTCCTCCATAACGAGAGGCTTCAACAGCCCGACCAGCCCCAGGGTGGGCGTTTAGAATAGGGGGGGTACGGTAGGGAGCAAGGGTTTCAATAAGCTTGTTCAATACGCGGGTTGATGTGGTTGTCTAATAAATCTGACAGACATGGACCACTGAAACACCTGCAACAAGATTAGTCAACACTGTTCAGATTTCTTATTGATATTAGTCCCAGTTAGACAGACTATATTATAGTACAATTTCAATAAAAAATCGCAAATAATAAATGATAAATGGTTTGAAATGACTTTTAGACAATGTTGTCTCGTTTTCCTTTTGGCTCACAGATCCCATTCTGACATTCTGAATGTTACTTTCCTTGTAATCTTTCTGATCTAATGGTGCTGTACACCTAAAACAAAGCGGATAAGAGACAAACAAGGGACTGATTAGATGCAATGATTCCACAGTATAAATAAAAATAGTGCTTTTAATGTGGTATGTTTGTTTACTTCAATTATGGGATGGTCAGAGCCGATTCATTGCTGTCAGGTGGTGGTCTGATATTTATAGTCCTAGATCGATTTTTAACTATCATTTGAAACAACCCAAATGCTGACATGTTATTTCCCACTCTCTGTAAATGCAACTATTTTCTCTCCATCCCTCTTCCTTGCCACTCTCTTTCCACTTCTCTCCCACAGCACAAACGGGCTTGTGCTCTCTCTCTCTCTCTCTCTCTCTCTCTCTCTCTCTCTCTCTCTCTCTTCTCTCTCTCTCTCTCTCTCTCCTCTCTCTCTCTCCTCTCTCTCTCTCTCCTCTCTCTCTCTCTCTCTCTCTCTCTCTCTCTCTCTCTCTCTCTCTCTCTCTCTCTCTCTCTCTCTCCCTCTCTCTCTCTCCCTCTCTCTCCCTCCCCTCTCTCTCACTCGCTCTCTCACTCTCGCACACTCTCTTCCTCCCCTCTCTCTCCCTCCTCTCGCTCTCTCCCTCTCCCTCTCTCTCTCTCTTCCTCTCTCTCTCTCTCTCCCTCTCTCTCTCTCCCTCTCTCTCTCCCCCTCTCTCTCTCTGTCTCTGTCTCCCCCCCCTCTCTCTCTCTCTCTCTCTCTCTCTCTCTCTCTCTCTCTCTCTCTCTCTCTCTCTCTCTCTCTCTCATCCCTATGTTACCAGAGATGCATCTGTAAAAAAAACACTGAAGGGAGAAGGATCCTTAAACTGTCATAGCTCTATCTCTACCCAGCTTCCGGTGAATCAGTCCTTATTAGACATGGTGTATAAGACAGCCAGCACTTGCATTTCAGGAAGAAGAAGTTGATGATGATGATGAGGACGACAATGAGGATGATGAGGCTGAGTCAAGAAAGTGATGAGCTTCCCTGAAATGAATCCTGCAGCTGTCATCAGCCTCTGATCAGAGACGCGTGTGTGTGTGTGTGTGTGTGTGTGTGTGTGTGTGTGTGTGTGTGTGTGTGTGTGTGTGTGTGTGTGTGTGTGTGTGTGTGTGTGTGTGTGTGTGTGTGTGTGTGTGTGTGTGTGTGTGTGTGTGTGTGTGTGTGTGTGTGTGTGTGTGTGTGTGTGTGTGTTTATGTTGTGTATATCTCTGGTCAAATCTTAAACGGTTTCTGGAGGGCTGGAAATATTCACCTCGCTGCACCTCAGAGCCCTTATTTTAACAATTTTAAATTTTAACACAACTTTCATTCAAGCAGGCACACACACAAAATGGATCAATAGACAGACATACATGCTTTTACGTTTCTTTCCTTTCCCACCCCTTAAAAATAACCGCAATGATCCCAAAGATTGATGAAAGCAAAATATTTGATTTTGATCCTTTCACGATCCTACATGCTAGATGTGTGGGAATATGCTATGTGCAGCTTGATTTGTTTAAAACTGATGAGTAGTTACATTATAGAGAGGACTGGTGATAAACATATTGAAAGGAATGAGCAAAGCAAGTGTGAAAGAAAGAGTGACACGCCACTCTGCTGCTCAGGGATAGCTTTATAACGACAACCAACACAGTAAAGAAATAATAGCAAAAAATAGTTTTACTTGGAGTATTATTACTTTCTTTGGATGTCTCATGGATGTTTTCTTACTGCATCACACATTTGATGCATATTGGGACTACCTTCCTAAAAGGTAATGTTCTCATCCAATCCATTGCAACAACAGCCTAAAAATGACAAGAAAGTCATAAAAGGAATGGTATTGCGATCCTCTAAAATAGTCTACACTTTTTAAACCAGCAGAAATGCATTTGAACCATGCCCATCCAAAACAGGAATACCACAACTTAAAAGATGTATATAATATACATATGTTATGTTTCCCTTCAAGTACGGCCCACTGGTGAGTCCAGGAATGAGGTACAAGCGATCTTTTTCGGCTGGGCCTGGAAGCTTTGTGATTAGTGGTGGTATCAGGTGGTAGACAGCCTGCTTCTTTTTGATAAGGCCAATGGGTGGGGGGCTGGCTCGTCACATTCATATCCACGACATTGATGCAGCGGCCAAAGGGGGTTGGACAACAAGTTTGTGTGGATAAAATAATTAAGGGTCAAAATTGTTTCTTGAATATCGATAAATGTCCCCTATGTATCAGCAGACGCATTATGCTTATGTTTTGGTCGTATTTGTTTCACATTAGTTTCACGTTTGAGCGAGGAGGTGAAGATAGATTAAAGTTTTCCAGGATGATATAATGTGCATGGATAATTATTGACTACACCTTATTTCCTCTCAGACGTGAGCCACAGTCGGAGCATGAGCGTTGTCATTATTCAAATAAGAATGACAAGTCAAATAAAGAAGAAGTTAGATGACAATGCAAAACGTTCATTGAAATGGTTCAGGGAGCTTAATAGGATCATACTTAATAATATTGATTGTATCGGTGACATAAACTGAGCTCCTTTACTAAATTTTCTATTTTGTTTCTACTATCTTAAGAGGGAGAGATGTGCACTGATGTGCATTAAAGAAATTATGTCACCCCATTTCCAAACATTGCTCTGCTCATACTCAGTGCAGTGAGATTGTTTGGACCCAGTCAGCATTTTGGGGACCAATAACAACCCTAGTGACCCATGTCTGGAATCTCTGCTCCTTGTTTCTTCAGGGTCTTTATTGTTAGATAATATACTGATTCGAATCATTTAATTTGAAGAAAATATGGCAAAAGCTAAATGGTAAAGGTTTTTCTTTACTTTTTCTGAACGCTAAATGCCTAGATGGAGAACACTGTTAATATGAGTAGGTCGAAATAACTAAACAAAAGTACCAACATTTGTGCTGATCCCCAAATGTGTGTAATATAAATCCAGCTTTGAATTAGATCAGATCTTTATCAAGTATGCAACAAAATATAATAATATAATAGGCCTTTAATAAAATCCATAGTTCTATCTCTCGAATTGATCGACTTCAATTTTTGTCTGCACAAGAAGCCTTCAGTCAGGGCAAATCTAGTCACAAACTTTACACTGTATTTCTGGATTAATAATTATATTTCATATATTGATATAGCCTGTTGGATTAATAATTATTTTTCATAGATTCATATAGGCTGTTGGCAACTAATAACTATATTTAATATATTGATACATCCTGTTGGATTAATAATAATATTTAATATATTGATATAGCCTGTTGGATTCATAATTATGTTTCATATATTGATATAGCCTGCAAATGCAATAAACAAATGCAGCAGTCGGGCAGACCAACGCGGGCGGTGCATTCTGGGTAGTCTGATAAATCACAATGGCGGAGTATCAACAAGCCTCACAGAACATCATCTTCACATGGTTCCTTTTAGCACTTATTCAACAAGTATGCCTGACTGTGGCAGAGGACCTGACCTGGGACCATAACGGCTATGTGTTGTACTGTCCGTGCATGGGTAAATCTGTTTTGCATGTTCTTAAGTGTACCTTTCTGGGTGTAACGTGACATGCTCGCATGGTATAAATCTAAGTAATCTAACATCTAAAGTGTTTATCAAGTTTATACGGAGACTCCTCCGTCTCTTTGTGTCATCTTCATCGCGTGAAAAGCAATCAACGAAGAAATCCTGTTGTGTAATTCTTGTTACAATGCGTCCACGACACGGGTCCACTGTGTTGTACTTTTCCTGTTGATAAACTGAACTTTAAGACTCGACTCTTCCTTCAGTTGTGTCGTCACGGACCTCCCGGACTGCACATGTACAACAATATGCACCAGGACTGCAAATGTAAAACAATATGCACCAGAACTGCAAATGTACAACAATATGCACCAGGACTGCACATGTCAAAACAATATGCACCAGGACTGCAAATGTACAACAATATGCACCAGGACTGCAAATGTAAAACAATATGCACCAGGACTGCACATGTACAACAATATGCATCAGTGTATGGGTTTGTTTGAATCTAAGCTCATTTGAGTTCTATTTCTCCGCAGGTCGCTTCGGGAACCAGGCTGATCACCTGCTGGGCTCTCTGGCGTTCGCCAAGATGTTAAACCGCACACTGGCAGTGCCTCCATGGATCGTGTACCGCCACCACGCACCCCCTTACCTTAATGTAGGCACCACACTCCCCCTTACCTTAATGTATGCACCACACTCCCCCTTACCTTTGTGTATGCACCACACTCTCCCTTACCTTTGTGTATGCACCACTCTTCAGGTTTGGTCACTGAATGTGGGTCAGTGATCAGTGTTCACTAATACTATTAACTCATATGATTTGACTTTAATAGATGGTAGCTCTGTTATTTGCAATCAGTATTTTTTTTGTCAATAGTTTATAGTTATTTTATACATGTTTATTTTGAAATGAGGTACGTCAAGAAGATGTACCCCCTATATTCAGTTTATGTTTTTGACAACATCTTTTGGATTCACTAACTTCAGAACTTCTAATATAAGTATATTCTTCAACATGTGTGTTCTCTTCTCGGCCATCATAGCCATTTCTACGGCGTAATCTATCTAAACTATCAACCGCATTTTCCTTAATCGCAGTCGTTTGCTGCGCGTAAAACGTGTTCTATGCTGACTTAGGGTGGCGGGCTGTTCCAATTAATAAGGTGAGTTTCATAACGCTAACATTAATCTCTTCTGAAGTCACAATGAATTTGGGCAGGTGTGTTTGAGCACAGTATATCATGCTAAACATTGCTAAACTCCAGATGTCGCCGACCGTCATCTCTGTGCCAAATATCCCGCTGCTTTGGGTTTTCCTTTGTAGGCGCGTTGAGAGGAGGAGCGGGCGAATCCGCTGTCAGTGCGTGTTGCTGTATCAGAGTGATACGCGGGTTTATCCAATAAGTGGTAGTTACGTACCGCGCACCCATTGCATGTATGCACGCTTGTCTCTGTGTGCGTGAACGAGAACGACGGGGAGAAAGAGTGCTATGTGGAGATGAATGAACGGAACGATATTTATATTTCAAAATCGCGTAAAAAACAAATAAATAAAAGCAGAATCAATTTGTGGCGCTCAGTGTCATTTCTGTGGCGCTGTGCCACACTTTGGTCTATGTATGGAAAACACTGTCGTTCTATTCATCATACAGCATGAGTTTATGGCTTTCTAATCCTCATACAGCATTAGTCTATTTCGTTCTGTTCCTCATACAACATGAGTATGTCGTTCTAATCCTCATACAACATGAGTATGTCGTTCTGCTCCTCATACAACATGAGTCTGTGTCGTTCTGCTAGGTCCATGAACCCTACAGCCAGTTCTTCCAGCTGGAAGCCCTCTCTGCATACCACCGTGTGATCAGTCTAGAGGCTTTCATGCAGCATTTAGCTCCTCAACACTGGCCACGGGGCCGGAGAAACGCCTACTGCTTTGAAACGGCTGCACAAAGGAGTTCAGACAAGAAATCCTGCCCCATGAAGGTGAGACTTGAACAAATGGTTGTATAATTGATAACTGGTGTGTTAGCGATGACTTATAGTGAGCCCCCTCCTGGTGGCTCAAAGACAAACTGCCATATCTTTAGGAAAAATGGTCGGTTTAAACTTTTTGTTGTGGTCTTTTTTTGCAGGACGGAAACCCGTTTGGTCCATTCTGGGACCATGTTGGAGTGGACTTTGACGAATCCATATTGTTTGGTGGCATTGCGTTCAGCGCATATCAATCAACCTCTAATGGACTAAGAAGTACGTTTTGATCGAGTTTTGTCATTCTCACACGATCAAATAACCCACGTTGGATTTCCGTTGCGCCAGTATGACTTCTTTGAATCATTTCGAAGGATTATTCTTGTTGTTCCTTCAAACATTTTCTATGTGCTTGTGTCCCCGGCTCCTCCCCCGGGGTGGAATAGGTACCCTTCCTCAGAGCACCCGGTCCTGGCCCTTCCCGGGGCCCCTGCCCAGTTCCCGGTGCTGGAGGAGCATGTGTGGCTCCAGAGGTATCTGGTGTGGTCTGACAGCATGTCCAGAGAGGGGGAGCGGCTCGTCGCTGCCCATCTGGACCGACCGTATGTTGGCATTCATCTGAGGATCGGCATTGACTGGGTGAGACCAACTAGCTCAGGGCTAACTAGTAGTGCTGAAACAAGTATTCCCGATCATGTGTTTATTGGGTAAGACATTGATTATAATGTTGATCCTCAAGGAATTGCTTTAGTCGTCTATCATGTTATAAAAAATACATACAAATTTTCTAGATTTCAGAGTCCATGTGATTGGTTGATTATACTAATTTTCCAATAAATAGACAAGGACCATGTTACGTCATTTTATTAATATTTGTTAAGTTACACAAACTTCTCCTCAATTCGTCCATGATTCTTTACTACAGCAAAATGCTTGCAAAATGCTGGAGAAGGGGGACGCTGGCCCCCACTTCATGGCGTCCCCCCAGTGTGTTGGCTACAGCCGGCAGAACGCCCTGCCTCTCACCATGACCATGTGCCTCCCGAACCTGACGGAGATCCGGAGAGCCGTGAAGCTCTGGGTGGGGAAGACCTCTGCCCGCTCCGTCTACATCGCCACCGACTCAGAGTCCTACAGCAAGGAGCTCGAAAAGCTTCTGGAGAAGAAGGTGAATCCACTGTGCCACTATTCCGTTATGTTCCGTTATGTACGTTCAGTGTTTTCCATACATGGACCAGTGTGTGGCGCAGCACCACAGAATGAACACCGAGCGCCACAAATTGATTCTGCTCTTATTTTTTATTTTTTTGCGTGATTTTGAAATATAAATATCGTTCCGTTCATTCATCTCCGCATGTTGCTCTCCGTCATTCTCGTTCACACACGCACACAGAGACAAGAGCTCATACATGCCAATGGTGCGCGGGTACACTACCACTTATTGGATAAACCCGCGTATCACTGATACATGCACACGCACTGACGGCGGATTCGCCCGCTCCTCCTCTCAACACGCCTACAAAAGAAAACCCGAAGCAGCGGGATATTTGCGATTAATGTGAAATTCGGTTATAGTTTATATATATTACGGTGTTAGACCCCCAGCCCGTTGTGGGCCGGTCCACTTAGAAATGTATTTTGTGCGCGATTACTCTAATGAGCAAACGCGAAATGTAAAGGTGTATAGAATTGAGACAAATGTGTATAGAGCAGTAGAGCAATAGGTGTATAGAGCAGTAGGTGTTATTGAAAGGTGTATAGAGCAGTAGAATTGGGTTCCTTACACTTCAAGGCGATTTGAATGATATTCATCCTGTCCACTAGTTTTGATCACTAGCTGAGAACACTCTTTCAAAATCTGGTGCAGAACCAATTATTATATAGGGATCCCGACAAATGGATCTTGGTCTGTATACCTGTGAGGTAAAGGTCAGGTTTCAGGGTAATCTGACCAACCTACTCAACTTTAACCTAATGCCCACCGATTTAGTGCTTAGAGCCAATATGTCCGCTGGATTAATCAAGACAACTGCTAGACAGGGACGGTCACAAGTGTCTCTCACTCGTATTCTTTAAAGTTCTGAGTATTCTGAGTATTTAGAAAAGTGCTATAAAAAAACTGATCAATTATATTATTATTATTGTCGTAACCGACAAGTGATTTTTTTAATTTGTTTGATAAACCCCAAAATGTTGAAACGCCAACCACTTATTTCATTCATATCCTTGATAAATGCGGGCCATATGCACATCGACCATATCCCTAAAAAAAATAAGTTTTAGTGACACCAAATCTGCCCAACTGAAAAAGCCCTTAATATAATTCCTATTGGTACTAACTGCTGGCCGGCTTGTTGCAGGTAAAGGTGGTCACTCTCCAGCCAGAGCTGGCCCAAACGGACCTCTACATCTTGGGCCAGGCGGACCACTTCATTGGAAACTGTGTCTCCTCTTTCTCCGCCTTTGTGAAGAGACAGCGGGACGTCCATGGCCAGCCCTCCTCCTTCTTTGGCATGGACCAACCTGGGAGAGTCAACAAGAAGGAGGAGCTATGATGTATTGATGAATTCAGTGACCAATGAGGACAGGTTATGATGTGTGTGTGCTGGGGAAAGGCTTGTGGTATCAGTCGGACAGTGCAGGTAAACATGTGGTTTGTTGAAAATGGCGAAGACTGCGCTGCATCAAGAGTCATTTAGTTTACCTTGCTTGGATGTCACCAGACATCTGAAAATGTGTCTTTCTATTGCACTTCAGTTAAGAAGTGGTATCCTCATATTCAGGTAAACATAGTTGGCGTTTTTTAATGTAAAGTTTTTCAAACAATGTTTTGCATTACTGTAATTTATTTCGTTTTTAGCTGAGTTTACTTTACCAACTGTCTGAAAGACTGTTTGTGTGTCTCACTATTGCAAGACACTTTTGACATACAATGCACTTTTGGTGGACATTCCAGCTGATTTCTATGCATTAGATGCATAACATTACAACTAGCACAAACTGTTGCACACTACAACTACATTCTGCCAATTACTGGTCTTTTTAGGGTTTATATCACTACAATAGTAATAGTGTTACTACGGAAATGCTATGAATAATAGTAAATGTCGTAGCCACTCTCCAAGACCTTTTGCTGTTCCAAACTTCCTAGAATGATATCATTTTGAAGAGGCTCTTTCAAGTTCTAATGTTGCCCACAGTGCTTATAGAAGGTTTTCCCTTACATGATTAAGGTTGGGCACAACGTCAGGAACAGGTAGTGCCATTTCAACAGATTTTTACTTTTAGATTGGGAGGGTACTACAATTCAAATTGACGTTGCTCACTTTATCTCCTAAATGGAATCTGATGAACCGGTTTTAGTTTTAATTATTTTTTTACAAAAAAATCAATCACCTTGAATAAATTGTTAAATAAAATAAAACATTTGTGAACTGGAGCATGAAGTTTCTTTCCATTTTTAATATAGCCTTGGCTGCAGAATTTAAGCTGATCTAATCAGCTGATGAGCCAGTCAGGAGAGCTTACTTCTGGTTGCCAGATTCGACGGGACGCGTTTGTATCGGAAGCACTTGACCTTCTTTCATATTATCGCATGTATGTTTGTTCGTGGTATTTCTCTAATCAACACTATATAGAGAGAGATGGAGAGTATGTAATATCCAACTCGTTAACCTGTCCCAGCTCAAATTGATGCATGTTTCTAAGATGCTTTCGGGGGATAGAGACATTGAAACCTGGCATTTCCATCATTGTTGCCAGATTGGGGCCGATTTCTCGCCCACTCTTCTTGGCAGGTTGGGCGGAGAATCTGGCCCAATCTGGCAACACTGATCTCCATCCTGGTTCTCAAGGATGAACCGCTAATGGCTGCGGAGCTGAGCACTGCTAAGGCTGGCTACTGGTAATCTACAACCCACTGGTTACTCGCTGCCGGTCTTTTGTCTAAGTATATTGCATTGTCATCGTTATGTCCACTTTGTTCTTTTCGTTCTTTTTGTTGGTAGATTTATCTTAACGCTTACTAGATGGGCAACACGACCTGTCGGCAGGGTGTCTGTTTGCCGTTGCTAGGCCAGCTGGATGATTAATTAACTCAAGTATCGCGTGCGTGTGTGTGTGTGCTTGCGTGTGTGTGTGTGTGTTGGTAAACGTTACTGGGAGTTGACTGTGTGTGTGTGTGTGTGTGTGTGTGTGTGTGTGTGTGTGTGTGTGGTGTGTTAGTAAACGTTACTGGGAGTTGACTGTGTGTGTGTGTGTGTGTGTGTGTGTGTGTGTGTGTGTGTGTGTGTGTGTGTTGGTAAACGTTACTGGGAGTTGCCGTGTGTGATGGTTTACGTTAACTCAAACTGGTGGATGTGGCTACCAGTAAAACACCAAGCTAAATCTTCACACATTAACGCTACCTGGTCGTGTCAAGTTTGGAAATCTATACCAAACACTGTTTCGATTACACCTATTGCTAAGTATTTATTTGTATGTGTATAATATGCTTGCATTTCAAACAGGTACACTGATACTGCCCTTGTGTGTTTTGTCAGAGATATCCCAGTCGAGCCATCCGCCCCTCACTGAAGTGTACCTGAAGCTGCTCTTGGTCTTAGTGGGGACACAGGGCCAGAGAGGAGGTTCGTCGGCTCCTCCTCACCATGTCGAAGAGCAAGAGCCCCGAGTCGGTGAAGGTGGTTGTCCGCTGTCGGCCCATGAACGAGAAGGAACGGGCCACCAAGTTTGAGAGGGTCGTCACTGTGGATGTTAAACTTGGCCAAATTATTGTCAGGAATCCCAGATTGGCCTCAGCCCACGAACACCCCAAGGTCTTTACCTTTGACTCGGTCTACGACTCAAACTCCAAACAGATAGATCTCTATGACGAAACCTTCAGGCAGCTGGTGGATTCAGTTCTACTGGGGTTCAATGGAACAATCTTTGCCTATGGGCAGACTGGCACAGGTAAGACCTACACTATGGAGGGGGTTAGAAATGACCCCGAGAGGAGAGGGGTCATCCCCAACTCCTTTGAACACATCTTCACACACATATCACGCTCCCAGAACCAACAATACCTAGTGAGAGCTTCCTATCTGGAGATCTACCAAGAGGAGATAAGGGACTTGATTTCCAAGGACCAGTCGCATCGTCTCGAGCTGAAGGAGAGGCCCGATACTGGAGTGTATGTCAAAGACCTCTCATCGTTTGTTACCAAGAGCGCCGCGGAGATCGAGCGGGTCATGATCCTGGGAAACCAGAACCGGTCCGTCGGCTCCACCAACATGAACGAACACAGCTCGCGCTCCCATGCCATCTTTGTCATCACCGTCGAGTGCAGTGAGTTGGGCGTGGACGGAGAGAACCACATCAGGGTGGGCAAGCTGAACCTGGTGGACCTGGCGGGCAGCGAGAGGCAGACCAAGACGGGCGCCCAGGGGGAGAGGCTGAAGGAAGCCACCAAGATCAACCTGTCCCTCTCGGCGCTAGGCAACGTGATCTCGGCGCTGGTGGACGGCAGGAGTTCCCACATCCCCTACCGGGACTCCAAGCTCACCCGCCTGCTGCAGGACTCCCTCGGGGGCAACGCCCGCACCGTGATGGTGGCTAACATCGGGCCGGCGTGCTACAACGTGGAGGAGACGCTGACCACGCTGCGCTACTCCAACCGAGCCAAGAACATCAGGAACAAACCCCGCATCAACGAGGACCCCAAGGACGCCCTGCTGCGGGAGTTCCAGGAGCAGATCGCCCGGTTGAAGGAGCAGCTGGAGAGGCGCTCGGGGAAGAAGAAGAAGAGACGGCCCCGGAGGAAGGTCGGGGCTGGCGGTCACGAGGAAGACCTGGAGGACGGAGAGACGGAAGACGACGACGAGGAGGAGGAGGAGGGGGAGGAGGAGGCAGAGGGGGGCGACCAGGGGGACTACTGGCGGGAGCAGCAGGAGAAACTGGAGGGCGAGAGGAAGGCCATCATGGAGGACCACAGCCTGGTGGCCGAGGAGAAACTGCGGCTGCTCAAGGAGAAGGAGAAGAAGATGGAGGACTTGAAGAAGGAGAAGGAGGTTGGGGAGATGCTGTCCGCCAAGGTCAAGGTAAAGGCAGAAGGAGCATATGAGTCCTGTCTGAGACTATCGGGACATTCCCTGTGTCTTGTCTGAAATGGTTCTGTTGACGGCTACGCCTCAATGAGTAGGAAATACCTTGCTGAACAGACTTTAGTAAGAAGTTCCAACTATAATGTCTCTAGTATGTCTGTACTATCTCACACTAGTCCCTATTACCGTAGTAGTAAAAAGAAGGGAACAGATCACTAGAGTCAAGAAAGACGTATATTTGGTTTCAGTGGGTGTGGTTTGTTATGTATATACAGAGCCCCTTGCATGTACTTCGTTATAGGCTTGCTAATAAAAAAGAACAAGTTAAGGCCTAGACATTGGTTCCTCTGGGGTGTGTGTGTGTGTGTGTGTGTGTGTGTGTGTGTGTGTGTGTGTGTGTGTGTGTGTGTGTGTGTGTGTGTGTGTGTGTGTGTGTGTGTGTGTGTGTGTGTGTGTGTGTGTGTGTGTGTGTGTGTGTTCATGCTGAACCATGCTCTGACCTTCGGGTCTTACTTCCTCTGGTCCATGTTTTATTTTTGTTATTGGAACTAAGCAAGATAGCATTAACTAGTTGAGCTGAGGGGATGCCCTTGGCTTCCTTGTATGTAACCGTGTGCTCTAACCCACCCTTCAGGCCATGGAGAGTAAACTCCTGGTGGGGGGTAAGAACATTGTGGATCACACCAACGAACAGCAGAGGATCTTGGAGCAGAAGAGACATGAGATCGCTGAACAGGTTATAAAGTTACACTTGTTACTCGTACTTCCCCATTTGGTTTAAAGGCTCAATCATTTATAAAAAAGAACTTTGCTATCGTCAAATGATGAGGGGTGTGTGTGTGTGTGTGTGTGTGTGTGTGTGTGTGTGTGTGTGTGTGTGTGTGTGTGTGTGTGTGTGTGTGTGTGTGTGTGTGTGTGTGTGTGTGTGTGTGTGTGTGTGTGTGTGTGTGTGTAGAAACGGCGGGAGCGGGAGATGCAACAGCAGGTGGAGAATCGTGATGAGGAGACCTTGGAGCTGAAGGAGACATACAGCTCCCTGCAGCAAGAAGTGGACATCAAAACCAAGAAGCTCAAGAAGGTAGCGCAGCTCTTACCCCTGAACCCAAACCGTTACTGGTTTCAATCGACAGTTTTAATCAAGTGTTTTTTTTATCGTTCAATGTCCCATAGTTATAGCTTTTGCGATACAGATTGCTGTTTCAACGTAATCCGTTTGCTGAATCCAGGCTCAGTTAAACTAAGGCTTTAGGCCATAAAGCCCAAGTTTAGGCCACATTTGAGAAAATAGGTTTACCTCGTTGATATTGTTTTAGCAATTGAACTTGCTGGATGAGGAATAGTGTTAAAAAACCCAGTCGTCGTCATTCATTAATGTATGCCTGTGGTCCCCCCCCCTAGTTGTTTGCTAAGCTGCAGGCGGTGAAGGCCGAGATCCAGGATGTACAGGAGGCTCACATCAAGGAGCGGCAGGACCTGGAGCAGAGCCAGAACGAGCTGACCAGGGAACTCAAGCTCAAGTAAGGGAAGCGGCGTGGTCTTTCATTGTACGCAGGAGAAGGCCGACAATGCAGCAGATCGATAGAGCAGCTCCTCTCTGAGCTGATCTCATCCCTTGTGTTCCCGTAGGACGTCGTTCCTGTCATTACTGATTCTGTAGGAGGCCTTTCTGTTGAGCCAACTCAATACCCATTGTTTTCAAAATGTAGTTGGCTATTTGCTCGCAGTATTGGCCCCTTTTGCTACGCTGAACCTACAGTGATAATAATGCGTGTGCAATAGTCTCATGATGAAAGTGTGTATGCTAACACATAACCAGTGCATGGTGGCTCCCTTCATGGCTGGATTCCTTCCAAATTAATGTGACAGCCATTGTCGGCATACCCCAGTTAGACTGCACTTGCAGTGCCGAGAACTTCTCAGCCTGAATTAATCTGGTCCTCTATGATTCCCTTTTGTGGGGTAATGAAGGGCAACGCTCTGTGTTACCAAGACAACGACGCAGATGCATCCAATATGTACACTTGTTCATCTGTTGTCTTTCATTAATCTCTGAATAACAGGTGGATCTAATCAAGGTGATTGGTTATAGGGTTAGACCGACTCCATTAGGCTGACATCCATTAGACTGACTGATTAGTCAGTCTAATGGATCTTGTCTTCATTAATTGTTTCTGCAGAACCTTGTTAAACAGTGGTAACGGTGCATGTTTCTGTGATCAAATCTGCTCCCTCCCACAACTCCCATTTCAATTTTCTGTTCGTGTTCACTGTTCAGCCTCCCATTCCTTTTTTAGGTCATGTCCTTAGAGAGGGCCACATATCATCCAGGAGTGAACACAACACGCCTGGAGTGTTGTCAGACCACAGGTCACATTGCAACTCCTGGGGCCCTTTTAATAAACTTAAGTCTCTTTGGTTAGTCCTAATTGGAATGAAGTGGATACCACATGAGTTTCTGGTTTAGTTCGGTGGTGATTCCCAGCGCAGAGCCAGAACAAATACCAAAAAACCAGTTGGGGTGTCAAATTGAGGCGCAGCACAAGCGTCATTGACCAGCGGCCAAACGGCCATTTGGTTAACTATTCAGCCCTAGATGCTACTCGTCTCAGCAGCTGAAATGCTTGCCACATTCTGTTGGCAGTGGTTTATTGTGCGCACCAATCACTTTTTATAATTTTAGTTTAAATACATGACGGGGCCCGGCACGTTTCACAGTGCAGAATGTGGGCTTATTCGGGGAGCATATTTCTTAATATAAATACTTGTGCCCTGTTCAACATAACGGCACCGAACAAGTGAATAGGCACAAAGATTTGCCTCATGGTCTGAACAGACACACGGGTATTTGGACTAGTCCATTGACACTGAATGAAGGAAAGGGTTAGAGCTAGCCGGCTAAATAGTCTGACGGTAAATACATGAAGGATGAACAGGGCTACAGGTATCATGGAGGCGGTACCAACAGTACACTATTATTAACACAAAGCAAATGGAGCATTTCTAACAACACGTGATGGGTTGTAAGTAACGTTAGTTCAGGAGACCTCCTTAAGAAATTGGGTGAGCTTGGATGCAAGATAATCGACGTTCACCTGTTTGAACCGTCACGAAATACCAGGTTGCACTCCGACACATTCCTGCTGTCGGGAGTAAAGCACCCCTGAGGCGACTCATTAAGCGTCCGCTCTGTAGCCGTTTGGCTGCTCCCTTCCTGCTACACCGGGCTGATTACGACACAGCGCCACCACATCAGCCACGCTACGAAGCACAGAAATCCACCGAGTGCAACACTTGTTTTAAAATGGGTGTTTTCCATGAAGACACCTCTAGAGTTCAGTCTGTTCGCCACGTAATTGTTTGTTGAATTGTATTACAAATTTGGTTTCGGCTCAAGTGACACTATTGGTAGCAGAATGCATTAAAATAAAGCTCTCTGGTGTCGCTGGACCCACCCAGCAAAGTGGCGTAAGTAACAGGATACAACAGGTTACAGCACAAAAATAAGATTATATTAAGGGAAAAATGTAGAACCGACTAAGCGTGTTAAACACAACGTGACTTATATGCTGTTTCTCTCCTCTGTCCTTGACATCGGTGATCATTTTTGGCCTTTTTTCTGAGAGTGCGCTGTTCTTCTGTCTTTGCAGGCATCTGATCATTGAAAACTTCATCCCCATGGAGGAGAAGAACAAGATAGCAAGCAGAGCCTTCTTTGACGAGGAGGACGACCACTGGAAAGTGAAGGCCCTCACACGGCTAGAGGAGTAAGGAACCTGAACCCAGCCTCCTAGCAGAAGGCTTTTCACCTTCAATGCCCGTGTAATGTAATGCCAAGATATCTACATGTTTTTGTCTCGAGTTGATATTGCACATTTTGTATTGGTGGTGCTATGGCCCGATGGTACTATATGGTACTATAGGGCTACCAACTGATAATGCATTGGGTGGTATACTCATGACAGTTCTAGCGTTATTCACTCTCAACAAGAATTATCCAAATCGATTATTTCACTTGCACAACAATCTCACAGGTGCTATTTTTGTTTTGGTTCAAAGAACTATTCAGAAAAAAAAACACCAAACTAGGCCTGGTGATGAAGAGGTTAATGAGTCTTTCTTTTATTAACAAATCACATTGTGTGCTGCAGTTGACTGGGACCCCTCATCTATCTATTCTTCATAAATGACTTTCACCTGAGCTCAAATGACATTCTCTTTGAATGAGTTTCTGCGAGTCGGCTCTATATACTTTTTTATGGATTTCACTCAACGGCTGTGACTGCTGTGAATGATGTGAGAAAATAATGCGTGGCCGTGATGAACCTCATTTGTGAACGTGTGTCCCAGCAACCACCAGATGATGTGCAGGCCTGTGTCGGCGGTGGGCTACAGCAGACCCCTTAGCCAGTACGCCCGCGTTGCCATGGTGATGAGATCTGAGGTCCGGTACAAGGTGAGCCTCCTCTGGGTTTTCCGTCAGTCTCCCCACGCATCTATTCTTCTAAACATAAAAATACATTGCATTTGAAATAAAATGCAACTACAGAAACGTCCAATTAGTTACCTATATCCTTATCCTAATTACTTTTCTGCTGTAAACAATGAAAATCGGTGTTGGAGAAACAGGCGCCGGTGGCTTTGGACGAGGTACTTTACAATCCCTTGACTGTCAGTGTATAGTGAACTTACTCTTATCCAGACCGCAGAAGCAGCGTCTATACGACCAACCCCACCCAACAATTAGCCCGCATGGCAATCCTTCCTCGCAATTAGGGTTTCCACGGCCTCTGGGTCAAAACTTGAGCGAGCCTCAAGGTAATTTGAATTTGATCTTCATTATACACACATTTCTTTGATCAGGCGCGTTACGCCCCCAGGTAAATCCAGGGGACTGAGGAGTAGCAATATTAATAAACCCGGCGGAAAGAAAGAGAGGGAACTGGGTTGAGGAAAAATTGGGTGTAGGGCGGGCTAATACTCATGTGGTAGAAGTAGTATTGACAACAGCATTCTAAGGGTATATAGACAGATAGAATATGGGGTGGGCCAGAGACACACATACTGTACAATTCTGATGGTGCATTCTGTAGAGTCATAAGGTTAACAGTCCCCTGGTCACTGTGGGGTCATAAGGTCAACAGCCCCCTGGTCACTGTGGGGTCATAAGGTCAACAGCCCCCTGGTCACTGTGGGGTCATAAGGTCAGCAGCCCCCTGGTCACTGTGGGGTCATAAGGTCAACAGTCCCCTGGTTACTGTGGGGTCATAAGGTCAACAGCCCCCTGGTCACTGTGGGGTCATAAGGTCAACAGTTCCCTGGTCACTGGGGTCATAAGGTCAACAGTTCCCTGGTCACTGTGGTCATAAGGTCAACAGTTCCATGGTCACTGTGGGGTCATAAGGTCAACAGCCCCCTGGTCACTGTAGGGTCATAAGGTCAACAGCCCCCTGGTCACTGTGGGGTCATAAAGTCAACAGCCCCCTGGTCACTGTGTTTCTGGTAGGCTGAGAACCTCCTGAAGCTGGAGATGGACCTGCCTGAGCGAACCACAAGGGACTACGAGGAGCCGGCCATCGCCCCCAACGTGGCGGCGGCCCTGGAGGCGGCCCTCAGAGACGAGGACGAGATCCAGGTTGACGCCTCGGGCTTCCACAGCAGCCTGGGGCTGATGGGAGGAGCCCGCCCCGCCCGCGCTGGAGGCAGCCTCAGGAAGCCCAAGTCAGGGTAAGACCACCAGGTGCCTGCCTGGTTCACCCCTCTTTCCTGGTTCATTGCTGTATACCCTTCTTTTTTCATTAGAAATGGCAGCCACTGCACACAGTATAAGAGCGTCCACGTTTAAGTACAAAAAAAATAGATTTGGCCTCTCCTGGTCTTTGAGGGCAGAATAAACAGTTATGATACTGTCTTTTTTTTGTATTGTGGAAATAATCTATTCCCGTTGTCTTTTACTAAATCACACGCAGCTTACAATTTGCATGTACATTCAATAAAGGAACTGCTGTCGATGGGGCCTAAAAAAAAAATTTGTTTGGTTCCGGATTCCGACCGACCCTGCCAATTTATGTGCGACCCAAATTATTTTTTGAGCTTGGAAAAAAAACAACTAACTATAATTACGTTTTGTACAGCATCTCGTCATCCTGTGCAAGGATGAGCGCATTCTCTCGTTTTAAATTAAAACAACCTACCTATCATTCGCTGCTGCTGGAAAAAATAAAATAAAAAAATAAAATAAATTCACTACCTACCCATGACCTCAACTGACAACCAACAGGAACCAAACTTTTTTTTTTTTTAGTCCCAGGTTGAAAACAATACAAGCTGCCTTTTGGTTGTGGAGAGGAATGGGGGATAAAAGTAGAATGTGCCCATCTGTGACTCTGAAAGAAGACCCAATGAACCATCCTTTAGGAAGTAGGGGACTAATGTGGACATACAATGAACCCCTCCTTTAGGACGTAGGGGACTAGTGTGGACATACACTTTGAGAGGAGGCCAGTAGCGAGATTGCTCCAGCCATAATCCTTTTTGGGCGATTGCGCCTAATCATTGTACGTCCTCTAAAAGGGCCACTGACGGGCTCAGATGGTTATTCTACCATAATGGAAGAGAAATACAACTGGTTTCTGTACCTTCACCTTGATCTGGTTTGTTATCCCGTCCAACAAAGTCTCGCTCAAAAGGAGGACTTCTCATCGAGCGAGACTTAATTCTAATACCGTGTCCCTTTTCGGAAAATGGAAGTCATGTGGTATTTATTTATTTTGTTTACAGTCCGAATCAGTTCCATGATTTGTAATTATTTTAAGCGCTGAGAGAAGCTGTTGTCTTGTGTGCTTTGTTGGCTGTTTCCATGAAAACTAGCCAGGTTAGCTCCTTAGCTACCTGCTCAACATCATAGCAATTCCTTCTTCTCACACATATCTAACAGCAGCGTACGCAGACACAAACATTAGTGTGATTTGTAAAAGTAACTGACTGTTGAGTACTTCATTTATACTCACAAAATTTGAACTTATTCTCCTGTGTTGATTCTCCTCTGCTGTGTTTTTATTGAATAAGGAGAATCGTCAAGGATTTGTGAAGCTTTGAAAGTGACATTGACGATGCGCTGGTTGAAAAACTCAATCACTTGAGAACATCCAGAACAACTGGCATTCATGAAAAAAAGAAACAATGAATTGATAAAACTGATTGAAAACTTTTGCAATTTTGAACTGGTTAAATCCAAACTGGAAAATGATTTTGAAAAGCTGTGTGGAATTGCAGGAATTAAATGAATCTGTAAAAGCCTTATTGTTGGCTGAGGATACAGAAAAGCTGCAAATGAATGGTACAAACCCAAAGTGACTGAATTTGAATGAATGGATTTGTTGAAGAAAATGGATAAAAGGGGTTACAAATAAGCAGAGTGAAATTTATGCTGACGAATGCAATGATGATGTAAGACCTCAAGACAGTATTTCCAACAAGAAAAAAAAAAATCTCACAAAAAGTGCTCACAAAAATCCACAAGATCTGGCCGCTCCTCTAAATCTTCTGTTTTATCTAGCCATCTCAAATTGGAAAGCACAAGAGTGGAATTGAGGGTAAGAGCTGCCGGACTGGAATGAAGGCAGGAACTTGAAAAGGAAGAAGAGCTTCTCAAAGCCAGGAAAGAGAATTTAGATTTGGAAACAGAGATTGCAGCTAATGCTGCTAAGTCGAACATCATCAATGAGTATGAAGACTCGGACATTGCTCAGCCTCAGTCAATGGACATGGTGAATGAATATTTGGAAGGAACACGTTTGATGAAGATGAAAGTGTATATGCACAAAAATAAATGGAAAAAGAAAGTGCAAGTTCTAATTTACGAGTGAATGTGGAACAGTGAGTCCTGTATGTAGGAAAACAAAGTTAAATTCTAATGAAGAAACTGTTAATGCTGTCAAAAGACATAACTCCTCCCATAACACAGCCACAGAAAGACATGAGAGCTGTTGCTTATTATTCTATCAGAATGCCGGGGTTCAGGAGTGCTTATATTTGAAGGCTGAACATATCATCCATCCTATACCATGTGACCCAATCAAGCCTCAAGACAAGCAGATATTTCTATCCAAGGACCTCAACAATCTGGCAAACATCATGCAAAAACAAAATATGATTACGGAAGCTCTAGTGAAACAACAGAGCCTGTCTTTGTTACCACCACTCAGCAAACCTGTGCTCAAAGGAGATCCATTGGATTATCAGTTCTTCAGAAGGGCCTTTGAGCACGGAATTGAAGACAGAACTGAGAACAGTAAAGACAGACTCTACTTTCTAGAGTAGTTTACAACTAGCCAACCAAGAGAGCTTGTGCGAAGTTGTCAATATATGCAACCGGACAAAGGATGTGCAGAGGCCAAGAGGTTGTTGGAAAAACACTTTGGAGATGACTACAGGATTGCTACAGCCTACATCGATAAAGCCCTCAGCTGGCCATCTATTAAAGTGAAAGACCCAGAAGCTTTAAAGGAATTTTCTGTGTTTCTCAGTTGTTGCTTAAATGCTATGGATACAATGGAGTACATGGAGGAAATGGATCATACCACCAATATGAAGGCCATCTTGGCAAAGCTTCCCCACAGGATAAAAGAAAAGTGGAGGGTTAAGGCCTGTGACTTGGACGACCGGGATGGTAGGAGAGCAAATTTTGCAGATTTGGTGCAGTTTGTGGATATACGGGCCAGAATTTTGTCTCATCCCATGTTCGCAAACTTAAAAGAGAAATCCGGTGTAAAATGGATTTGGGATATATTTGGTTTGATAACGAGTTGGAATGTTCGTTTTGGAGTAAAAAAGTGAATATAGACTCATTCTTATGTTGGCTGTTTTTAGCCGATTCTAGCAAACGCTATAAACTTGGAACGATGGGGGCATGTGTTATGGTAGAAACTAAATTGCTATTATTATAACACTTAAAAGGCTAGAAGTAGCCCAACACTTCTTTGGTAGTATAATAAGGGTCTTAAAATAGAAAACAAGGCATTGATAACTTTGTAAGTGTACAGATTGTTTATTAAAAAGGACATTTTATACACACAATACCATCATTAGTTCGACCGTCGACGCTATCTTGTTTTTAAGACTCGATAAGTAGATTGGCACATGTTAATCAACACAGAGCTTGCGTGTTATGGACGGATGGCACAATCTCTCTGTTTGTCAATCTACTTATCGAGTCTTAAAAACAAGATGGCGTTGCAGCAATATCCACTTGAGTGCTGCAGTTGCATTTACGAAGACGTTGAAAGATGGCGCGATCTACAAGAAAGACCCAGAGGATTGTTCCTTACAAGGGTTTTGTCGGAATAAAAGACAAAGGGTCAGCAAAATAAAGAATATGTTGGTGTTTTTGCGCTTGTAAATAGTTAATTGCATTTGTAGCCTACACTCGCACGTGAACTCTTGCTTTCGGTTGTCTTCATTAAAAAAATACTAGAAATTGGAACGTTATCATAGTCTGTGTGTAATCCATACTGTTATTCATGGATTACACACAGACTTGTTGAAGGGACTTGTTGTCCCTTCATGAAATGCATCTCTTTATTGTTTGTGAGCATAAGAGGCTCATGAACTATGTTTGACGCAATTGGCTTTGTACGTCAAATGTTTTCAGAAAGTAATATAAAATATCAAATATTGTATTTGGCCATGTCGTCCACCCCTACGAACAATGTGAAATGAGGTATTGAGCAATTAGCTTCCCGTCTAGGGCATTGTTTGTCTGTATTAGCCCTCTCCTCATTGGAGACTCTGGAGCCTAATTCTAATTGTTCTCTTTCTGCAGCCGATCGAAAACAGGCAAGAAGTCGAGCGCCCCGACGTCTCCTTTCAGCCCGTCCAGCCCGGCGTCTCCTCTGTACCCCCAGTCCCGCGGCCTGGTGCCCAAATGACTCCTTCACCAGTGGCACCCCCCCCCCCCCCACCAACCCCACTGCCTGGAGGTAACAGGGTATGCGATCTGGGTCGGGTTGGTGTTTTATTTGGAATACCATTATAATCTTTATTCCCTGAAGAAAAGAAAAAAAGAGTTTTGGTTCTGATAACCAAAGATTTCTTGAACATTTAACAATAAAACATGCTGCTGTTGTTTTTACCAAACCCTCCAAAGTCCCTCCACTGATGGTTCTCTGGTTGTCTGGGGATGGCTTAACCCTCCTGAGTTACTTATTGGATGCATGCTCTGGCAATGCACTTCCTCAACTTTATAAAACTCAACCGCACTGGCATAGTTCTACTCTGATATGGGACAGAATGCCACATGTCTTGTTTCAATGTGTGTGTGTGTGTGTGTGTGTGTGTGTGTGTGTGTGTGTGTGTGTGTGTGTGTGTGTGTGTGTAACTGAATGTTGAACTTCATAGGTTTACATCGTATTGCGCTGTTCTCGTTACATGGTTTGTAGTGAGGAAATGTGTCTATTTGTGGGTTTTTTTCTGCGGAAGCACTATGTGTATCTGTAACGAGGGCAAATGGCCGACTTGGTCAAGTGGCTGTAATTGCTAAGGTGCTGGAAAATGCTTAGAGGGGGTTACTTCAAGAAAGTGCAGCACATACACTACATATTTGTGTGTTGTTCTTGGAGCAGTTCCAAACAAAATAAACAAAGTGAATTAATTTGCAAAGCTCCTCACCTGGAACGGGCCACAGAAACATCAGGGTTACAAGGTGCCTTAACCCTCGTCCTTAATCTCTGAGCTGCAATTGTGCACTCTTACGTGTCTGCCAAGTGTATACAATTTTTTTTTATAGTCCTTCAGTTGGAGATATTGCCATTTCCAGATCCCGTAAATTCCACTACATGCTGAGTGCACACCCTGCCTGGTGGAGAATAGATGCTCATTTAGGTTATTTGAAACATCTGATTAGTCGTTGAACTGCACTTGTACCATCGGCCCTATAAAGCACAGACCATGGCAGCAAAAGGACCTCTAAAAGGTACACAAGAAATGCTTCCTGTCTGACTTCAAGGACAAAGAACCACTCCTCTCTCTGACAACCGGTTACCTACTGGAGAGGAAATCCACTTTTTTTTAAAAGAAGATGCCCCCTCTCGGTGGGAGGGATGGGCCTGCCCGCTTGCTGCTACTGCTACAGTATATGGTTCTGCTTATCCCACTGTGAGAGGCCCGGACCAACAGTAGCCGAGTCCACGTCTGGAGTGGAATGGTTCCAGGGTATATTCCCTCAACAGATGAGCTTCATGTGAGCTTCAACTAACTGCAAACGGTTTATTAAATGTATGTGGAGATGTATCGACGTATACATTTATTATTAGGCATATTCACATTTGAATATCAAAAGAACAGTAATAAATAGGTTTCATGAAAGAAAAGAATCTATTACAACCTTTTGGACATTCTTTTGTATACAGATGTAAATACACATTTTTATTTAGTTATTTCAGTTCTTATAGACTTATTTTTTTGGAATTGTGTAATTTAAATGTTCATTCACAAGACTTGTCTTAACTCAAGGTAGTCATTCCTGCACCGTAAATGGCTTTAGTCACAAGGAAGTCCTTCACTTGATATTTATTTTGGCTCCTTACCTGTTTCACAAATTCAAATGCCATGTATAGATTACCCTAAAACACCCTTCTCAACCAATAGCTAAGGATTTGCAACAACATTTTACATTTTTAAGTTGTAGACTGATCTGTCTCACTGTACTTAAATCCTTGCTGGGAAGTCATAATTCACTTTACCTCATTGTGGCAAAGTTGTATACCTGCTGCATGATTCTAGCCAGCTTGATTTGTTAGGAATTTGGATTGTTTGAGTGTTAGGAAATTAACAAAATGTGAATATTATGTATTCCACAGCCTCACCACAGAAATTAAAACTTCATAAAAGACTACAATGACCTTCTTTTAGTAACTGACCATGATTCTGTGCAACATAAAATATGCTGGTGCACCAAGATATGTCTAGTGCTGTCCTTTACTAGTGTTTCTGATGATTAAAGACAATTCTATCAAAGACCAACGTTTTCTGTTGTTCATCAATTGATTAACGCAATGACTGAAGAATATCACACCTTGACTGTAGTCCACTTGAGTCCCTTCAAATCGTAACTATTAGAAAGTATTTGTATATATGGAGTTTATTAACACATGGGTGATACAACTCACTATTCACTTAGACGTGAAGCAAAATCTTGACATTCACTAGAGACTCGAAAGGAGATTAGAGAAATGAAACGAACAATGATCTTTTTAAGCAAATTACAGGAATGGTTGTACATACAGTATTCAGAGACGAGGCAAAAGCCACATGTTAATCAGCATTTTCAGAGAAATAAAGAATTCATGAAATATCACACAGACTTTTGTAAGGGATTCTATTTTCCCTTGTTTATTCCAGTTGTATGTACTCAATATGAATATGAACTGCTACTAATAGAGATGAAAACCACTTTTTTTTTTTTAAAGAATTAACTTACTGGGCTGAATGTTTGTACAGCAAAAGGCTGGTAAACTAGCATGAAAGAAGAAAATTCATGAAACAATCACTTTAAAATACATGAATAAATGATTTAAAATGATGATGAATACGATTAACTGAAATAATGACAGAGAACTTCATTGGTCTCGTTACTTCAAAATAACCCAAAGATGAGAAGCCACTTATTGAGATTCCATAGTCCAATGAAAAGAGATTTGGCATCAAAGGTACCTGTTTCCAAACTACAGTGCAAAAATAATGCCCACCCAACTGGAAAGGGATGAAAATGATGTACCACATATAAAAATAAATCCATGGTTATTGATTTCATTGGTGAGAAAACGTGAAACTAAAACACAATATCATGCCATGAAGTAATACAAAAATAACCAAAAAAGCAATAGCAATCCTTAAAGGTAAATTAAAAAATGGATGCATAAAAACTATTTTGCCTGGTAATAATTATTTCTTGCTGTAGGATGTAAGATAGAATATAGCAAAAAAAACCATGGTTCATTTTAGAGTGGTTCACTGTTTGGTGGTACAGAGGAAATATGACATTGATGTCATTACGAAAGTCAATTTCCTTCTGATACACACAGACATCCTTCAACTTGTGAAAAGGAAATAAATGCATTGATTCAGTTCTCTAGAGAATCAAGTTGTGTCAAAATCAAACAGATGCGGTAAAAATGTTCATTTCATTCAGAGGGACACTACAACACTACGAACAATGCTCTGTTGACTAAATCTCTTAAACAGTTGGGGTGGGATCTATTTAGATTTCCATCCCTAAAACCAAACATAATCTTAACAAATCGCTTCCGGCTTCCAGTCTGGTATTACGGAGAAGAATTACTGACTCGTCCTCTCTCATGGCAAGCAAGTTCTTCTTCAACAAGTTGCTCACAAGACCGAAACTAAGATGCTTGGTTCTTCTCTCAAACACTCCTGAACCCCGGCATTCTGATAGAAACTCATCAGAGTCAGAGGCCAAACCAATTTGGCTTCTTGGTCCCATCTCGCCCCCTCAGCCATGGTCAGGAAGCAGGAGGCCTGACCTGTAACAACCTGACCTTAGCAAGCAGCCCTGAGCTCCCCTCACATGACCTGTGGACCCCATTGATCTGAGTTAACGCTGGGTATGGTGTGCATGCCATGCATCGATGCATTAAATAGCAGATCAGACACCTTGGTGAAACACCAAGAGGGGTACTCCCTGGGTCGAGAATGACTGAATGTGCTTTATTCATACATTGGGTTTCTGGTGCTGTTCTTAAAAAAAAGCTACTAATTAGAAATCTTTCTCGGATTTCTGAAATGAAATGATCCGTCAGAAATGTTCTCTTACTTCATGCATAGCAAGCTT
The DNA here is from genome assembly GCA_900291075.1 of Melanogrammus aeglefinus. Classification (NCBI taxonomy): domain Eukaryota; kingdom Metazoa; phylum Chordata; class Actinopteri; order Gadiformes; family Gadidae; genus Melanogrammus; species Melanogrammus aeglefinus. The sequence goes on along the minus strand of OLKM01001827.1, from coordinate 21,522 downwards.
GGGTACCACCTAGCGTCTGCTGAAAGAGTCTCTGGGGGCCACTGAGATGAAGAAGCACTTGGACACGGTGGCGATGAATGGGAGAAGACGGCCGATCCACCAGGGTCTTATGCAGAGGAGGAGTGTTTGGAGCGACTCAGAGCAGCTCAGAGAGTCCTGCCTGGTTCAGGTTGTAGTGGGAGAGGGTGGGATCACTCAGCCCTCCCTTGTTGGCTTGTCTCAGGTTCCAGTGCCGGTTCCCCCCCCCCCATCCCCCTCTGAGTGGAACCCTAGCGGTGTACGTTCCCTGAGCGCCTGGCCTCACTTCTCCCTGTAGTACAGCAGGTACATCTTGAGCGGCTCGGGCAGAGGCAGCCCCAGAATCCTTTCTCTCAGCACGTTGACGGCGGGCTCGGCCCGCAGGGTCTCCCCCCGGCCCCTCGGCCCGTCCCCATCCCCGTCCGGCTCCTCGGGCTCCTCTGCGCCCTCGGGTTCCTCCAGCGCGCCCTTCAGCACCCTGCGGCCCCCCCTCCTGCGGCGCCTGGCCTCCCTGTCGTCGTCCTCCTCCTCCTCCGTGACCCCTCGCTCCCTGGCTCTGCGGTGGTGGTTGTTGTTGCCGTCGGGGGGGGCGGAGCCCGACTGACCCGCCGCCCGGCCTCCGGGCGCCAGACTGTTGCTGTGGCGGCGGTGGACGCGGCGCCGTTTGAAGCGGGGCCCGTACTTGTGGAGTCCGGCCACCGCCAGGCCCCGCCCCACGCTGAAGGAGGAGCCGCGGCCGCGCCCCGTGCCTCCCCCGCCGCCCGCCCCGTCCCGGGTCACTCGGAGGGCGTGGCGGATGGAGATGCGGGCCAGCTCCTGCAGGGAGCGGACCTCCAGCACGGCTGTGGAGGGACACGGTCAAGACATGGTCAGTACCCCCTCCTAACCCCAACCACCTTCATACAGATGGATGACCAGCAGCATGTACTATTGACATGATGCTGTTCATACAGCATCATGTCTTACCCTAACCCCCTAACCCTAACCCCCTAACCCTAACCCCAATAATAACAGTCAATACCTCCACCACCTTCATTCAGATGTACTATTGTACACTGTTCAAACTCATACGGAAATAATAATGGGGCTGGTAAAAGCTTACGTAATGAGCCAACAATAAACTTTACCGAATACGATAGAAACATGTGATAGAAACGTACGATGGAAACATGCAATAGAAACACGATAGAGACATACGATGGAAATATATGATGGAAACCTAGGATAGAAACATAACGATAGAAGCATACGATAGAAACAGCCCAGTGGGACTCACGTAAGGGCACAGCCTTGGGCTTGCCGTTGTTGTTGTATTTGGGAAGGACCAGAGGAGCGAAGGACACCGAGATGATCTTCTTGGTCTCCCAGCTGTTCGGGCCGGTACGGGTGATCTTGGTCAGCTGGGGGAAACACAGCCAACAGGGATGCCGTTATTGAACTGAACAGAACTGAATTCAATCACTGGAAGAACTTAATCATAGGGACACAGGACTGAATCATTATGTTTTACATTTACATTTCGGGCATTTAGCAGACGTCCAAAGCGACTTACATCGTTTAATGACACACCGACCGATACGATTGAGAAACTCTTATTGTATCTCCTATCCTGATCATAAAAGAGGGGTGTGTTGGTGCAGTACCCACCTTCTCCTCCAGAGGGAGCACCAGGACCCCCCCCACCTTGAGCACGTTCTTCATGTAGCTCTCGTACTCCTTCTGCACCCCCGCCCCGCAGTACACCCGGTCGTACTGGCGGCTGTGGGGGGGGATCTCCAGGCAGTTCCCCGCCACGAAGCACGGCTCGCAGAACTCAAACCTGCAGGGTGGAAACGGATCCAGTAGGAATAGTCATCAGTAACACTAGAAAGAGGCGCTGGATGAGCTCCGCAACTTTTACAATAATGTCTACGCCTTAAAACACAAAGTATAACACAATTAAAATTAAGGGAACATTAACAAGAGGCCAGAGTTGTAGGGAGGGCATCAATCAATCAATAAATACAGTAACTACACTACTGAAATTAAATACACCATTTAATATAAAATCAAAGGAACTAAAATGAGATCAGACATCTACTGCCAAGTTCCTCCCCGCACTAACAAACTGCTTTAGGATATGGTTCAGTGGGCTCTCACGCACTTGTCGAAGCTGTCGCTGGTTTTGATGAAGTTGTCCAGCTTCTGGTAGGCGTACTCGATCACGTCAGCGTGGAGCTCAACCCCGTGGTTGACCCCGAATGGCCCTAGGACAGACCGCGGAGCATCACTACATCGCTTCATTCATCAATGATTAATGACATTACACCCACAACCCCAACAGCAAGTAAATGTTGCATCTTATTGTTCTATACGGCCGTGATTCGCCCCGTTTCTGTTTATTTTTTGTCATCTGCTTTGCCATGTTTAAAACATTAAGCTGTAGCTCAGACTTCAAAGTACATCCTGTAGATCGATTGAAGAGTGCATACTGCATAGCAAGGTATAATTTGTTAATAACTTGTTAATCTAGGGTCCCACAGTGGGAGAGATACAGGTTCCGCAGGGTCACATAGTATTTGTAAGTCACTCTGTTGTAGCCATCATAATGTGGTCCCGTGCTCTATTGAAGATAGAAAGCCCTGTGTTTTTGCCACCTACCCAGTATCAGGCCCACCATGGTGCTGAGGTAGCCAGTTCCGCTGCCAAGGTTGAGGAAGGAGAGCCCAGGGTACAGATCCAGAGCCTCCATCACCTCCGAGTAGATGCATGGAGCCGACAGGTGGATGTTCCCGTGCCGCCATGCTAGATCCTGACCCCAGAAGGCAGGAGACGGCGTTAAATAGGGCTGTTTTCTCATTGCAAGTATGATGAGTAAGCCTATGTTGTTTTCTGGTGTGTCACGTTCAACATCAGGACCGTGCCAGGAAACAGGGATAGTGAACAGTAGACAGCCATGGAGGCCAAATTTAACAGTTGTTACTTCATCTAGACTTCTTCTACTGCCTCGTCATTTGTTCCGGGAATGAATGCCTCTTGGCACCTTTCCCACTAAAGACACTAAACCGATGTTAGGGGAAGGAGACTGACCCTCCTAACTATCATCTCTTAATGCTGCATTTTTGTCAAAACTGTTATCCCTGCATGAGTGACAACTCAATGGGATCCTTTACGGCCATTTGGTGGCCATTTCTTGACACCCATGTAATGTGTTATCATATTACAATGAACTGTTCTGAGTCGGCCACTCCTTTTAGCTGCAGGGGGTCAGCTGTGAGCCAAGGGCCCAGTGCCCTGACCAGCCACAACCCTCACCTTGTATCTGTTAGCCCAGGGCCCAGTGCCCTGACCAGACACACCCCTCACCTTGTATGCGTTCTCCCGGTACTCGTCCAGGTAGTAGTCGGCGCGGTCAATGGCCCGGAAGGCCCGCTCCACCAGGCACGAGCGGATGTAGTAGGCCTCCTTTAGGTTGTCAATCAACTCGTCGTTGTCCTCACCGGCGCTGACTGCTCCGCCCATCTCGCCTGGAGAACACGAGAGAGACGGAGGGAGAGAGAGGGAGAGAGACGGAGGGAGGGAGAGGGAGAGAGACGGAGGGAGGGAGAGGGAGAGAGATGGTGAGAGGGAGAAGGAGAGAGAGGAAGGGAGAGAGTCGGAGAGAGATGGAGGGAGGAAGAGAGATGGAGGGAGGGAGTGAGAGGAAGAAAGACGGAGGGAGGGAGGGAAGGAGGGAGAGAGGGAGGGAGGGAGGGAGATGGAGAGAGAGGGAGGGAAAGAGAGAGAGGCTTTACTTATCAAGGGTTTACTTATCAAGTATCGCTAGATAATTGCCTTAACAGTTAGAAGAAATGTGCTTCAGTGCAACTCCTGGTCAACCAGAGAACTTCAGGCAGAATACATAAAAATCAACAAATGACAAAGAGAAATCACTAACCAAACACTAAATGTTTAAATAGGTGGAGTGGGTAATTATTTATAATTTAAGGCAAAAAAAAAAGCCCAGAGTAATTATTATTCATTACTTAATGGTGGTTTTTGTTAGGTGTATTTGTTTTTCAAAGAAGGAAGTTGGTACATTGAGATGGTCAGCAGTACATTAGTGCAGCTGAGATGTGGTTCAAAGGTGTTAAGACCAGCAGCATAAGGCCAGGACATGGGAGTGAGAGAAACCACAGACCACAACGACCAAAAGACGGCCATGCTATGAATGAATACAACAAAGCACTTCTTTGCATTTCAATCCCCTCATTTGATGTCAAATTCGAAGAAGATATCTTCCGAGAAACATTGGACATTTTCATGTTTTGGTGCAATTCTATGGATTCAAATGAATGCTGTTTTGACCGAAGACCTAATGACCACGGGGGGCGCTGTAAGCACTGGTCGTGACCACAGGGTGACGCTGTAACCCCAGGTAATGACCACAGGGTGACGCTGTAACCCCAGGTAATGACCACAGGGGGACGTTGTAACTCCTGGTCGTGACCACAGGGGGCTCTGCAAGCCCTGTTCAGAGGAGCTTTGCTTCAGTAGGCCAGTGTAGCTGACAGACACTTCCTGCCAAATGGAGAATATCACATTGGCTTAACCCATGTAAGCAGAATACACGCAACGTGCATTTATCCCTTCATTAGAGTCGACCCAGGGACGTGTGGAACCACACACTCATCATCCCTCCTCATGTTATTTATTATGTTATTAACGCCTGCATGTCCACTGCTCGTGTGCAACACACCGAGGAACAGCACAACAACATCACAACACTTTGGATATACATCCACATAGATGGAAATGCTAATCACGTCAATCGTTTTGTTTGTAATGCGACAAAACGTTAGAATCTCCCCAAAAAACAGCAACACAACCCGTGTGTGGAAAGAAGAAACGTGGAGACATGAGCCCTGGTGGACGACTTGAGACGGATCCCGTGAGACAACATCTGAAACACCGATACTAAACACAATCTATACCTTATGGTGATGCCGATCGGTTTGGTTAGTCGTCAGTATTGTTCTTTAAATTTTCGTCGGGATCAGGCACACCGCTCCACGATGTAAACATTGGGCCGGACGACGCGCTGACGTCATGCGTGACGCGCTGACGTCATAAGCAAAGCTCCCCGAAAAGGACCTAAAGAAGCTCAGAGATAACAACACAGAATCGGACTCAGAATGATTTTATTACACCTTATTTTACAAATACACACAACAATTCTTAGGCTTGGTTCCTCAACATGGGGACAACACCGAATTGACCTTTTAATATCGAATGACCATGGATCATACGTCTGTTTGTGGTTGATGGTAATCATTAAATTCCATAATTAAAGAAATGTAATAATAAAAAAAATTGAAATAGTAATAATAACAATGGTAAACCGTCTAGATACCTTGTGGATCCAAAGTATATACAAGATACAAGGTATCCACAGATAAGCTGAATAAATAACCATATGGTTATTATATTCTAATTTATATCATGTTATCTAATATCTTTAATGTTTTTTTAATTGAATAAACATTAACTATGGTTGTCTTGTCAACTACAGTAGACCAATATCAAAATAACGGGAAAAAAATAGTTTTTTAACTCTACGGGGCCCCTGTCTCTAGCCTTGTGTAGGCCTATCTTATAGAAGCAGCAGCCGAAGCTTGTGCAGCACATTCCGCAGAACACTCAACCCTAAAGGTCAAAGTGTCGATTTCTGACGATCTGGAGAAACGACCGGGGATACATTTCATGATGCATGTTGCATGTGTGACCTTTTGTGTGTTTTGAGTACAGCAAGCATTGGGACGAAGCATAGTCCAGCAGATGTCAGTGTTTTAACCCCGCATAAATAGAACATAAATTGGTAGGTCATTGTTCTGCTTTGCTATCAGACCTCAATGGACGTTAATGCTCAGAGCATTACTAAAGAGATGTCATGAATGCATCAATACATCCATGTACACACACAAACACGCACACACACACAAACACGCACGCACGCACACACACACACACACACACACACAGACACACACACACACACACACACACACACACACACACACACACACACACACACACACACACACACACACACACACACACACACACACACACACGCGCACATGCAGGTATGCATGCAAATACACACAGGCTCAGGTAAACAGAGGAGGCAAGTGAGAGTCACAATTCTTTATTCGTTTATTTTTTTCATAGAGAACATTTAAAAGGGTTCATACCTCCACAAGAACTGACATCACTTCTCTGGTTTATAACACTGACACATGACCAGGGGAACATGTACACAAGTATACAAACACACAGTCACAAAATTGGCCAATCTACAGTGGTTTATTTCCCAAAGAGATCGACGGAACAAGGAACCAAAAGGAACGCAGCCAAGACCTGCCCGCTTTACAAAATGTTGCTTTAGCAAAGGAATGGCTTTCTACAAAAGTAACAAAAATCACCATACAATCTATCTTTGTGGAAGTGCTTGTAATGTTGGAAGTTTTGTTAATTATTCAAAAAGATATCAATATCAATGCCTAGAAAAGCACCCAGTAAAAATATCTCATCTCTGTAAAAATGTGGTAGCAGGGCAAGCCTTGGCTGGGGAAGTTTCACTGTAAGTCACAAACTCTATTTAGTATTTTAGTTTTACATTTTCCACTCGTCTTCATTACAACAACAATAACACTGTTTCTTCTTGATACAAATATGTACAGAGACTTTCAGTTGTTTCAAAATAATGCCCTGCACTACTGATGCATTATCTAGGATGATAATGTACTGCTTTTACAGAAACTGTCCATGCAGCTTTAATACCTGAATTGACAGCATCAGATCACAGTTTCTTCACCTCACATGTTTTGTATGCCTCTGTAAATGAACAGTTGTGTCACCATGGCGATATCCATACCCACCACCTGCACATACAGTGAAAGACACATTTGTGTTTGTTTGTTCGTTTTTTGTTTCTTGTTAAACAGTAACCTGAACTTCACCGAAATAACTGATAAAGAGATTCAGGTCCCAATTGAATATTTGTAAGTGGGACTGGAAACAGGTCTGTGTAAACATATATTTTCTTGAAATGAATGATGTGAGAAAGGCACACATGATCAGAACACACAGATCAAAGAACACAGGTGATCTATGGGTGGGGTGTTGGTACGTGGGGGGGGGGGCTTTTGGTTGACTTCAGCTTGATGAAAGGGGCCACCTAAACTGACCTTTCTGCCTGCTCAGTGTTTGTGGATTTTTAGTTTCTCTGTTCCGTGCGTCGTGGTTATTCTGCTTGTGTCTAGTTTGTGTTCTAAATTAAAACTAATCTGAAACCAGATTACAGCAGAAGGGGCTCCATTGAAGATTGAACGGTATTTTGGTCAGGCTTGTTTTCCCGGGTTGCTGTTTTGAGTTTCATTCCCACTTAAGGGGAGTCTTGGGACACAAGACTAACCGGTTTTGGTTCACACTTTTCTTTGTTACAAAAAATATCTTCTATTACCCAGTACATTGAGAATTGTGCGTGGGCGCAAAATATAACCATCGATAACGTTTACCCTCCTTAAGGGACATTTGAGGAAAGGTTCTGCGTTTCTTGTAGTACTACTGGCATACCTCATTAGATAACTGATCAAGTCATTTAGAAGGGGTCATGCCATATCAAATAAGTTAGGAAAATATTCAGTCTTAATACCCAAATGTAGTATGGTTATGAATCTCAAGACATGAAGAATAAGCTACTTGGTTAATCAAATGCATAAAATAACACATCCATCCCGTGGAAAGGTTAGAGTTGACGCGAGGGACGGCAGGGTATAAAAGTCATGAAAAGCTTTTGACATTCCTTCGAGTGACAGATACATATTTATGCACTAAACGCCTCCTTCCATAACCTCAGAGAGGGAGATGGAGCGGCCCGCTGAATCAATCTCCACTCCCACACTCGTCTCATCTCACACACTCGCTGCCTACGCCGCTGTAGTGCCTCTGGCCTGAGCCGGCTAGCTGACCCTCATGGCTGCACTCTGCTCTGCTGAGTAGCAGCGCTCTCTCTGCTCACCTGAGAACCAAACACTGTCTTCTAACAATCTATTTTGGTTGGCTCAGAGTGGCTTGTTTTTGAAAGAGATGGTATCCACTCTCCTCCATCACACAACCCCAAAAAGCTTTGTCAAACACCGCTCCAATCCTGAATCACACCACTGATTCAGAACCCTTCCAGCATCTGGCCAAATGTTGGATTTTGTTATTGGATGTTTTGTTTTTTTTTACATCAAAAGGGGTCACATGGTGCATCACTTGCTAACGCAGCCTCTGGTGGGGTGAATGTACTGACGTGTGCTAGTGGCAATGATCTACATGTATTCCTACAAGGTAAAACTCCACATGCTGGCATTTTCAATGGTTGTTGAGGAAGTGCACAAGGTAGTTTGATTCTACATTGGCTAATAAAAAGCACATTTACAACATGCCTTTTGAGTCTAACAGGTTATTCTAGAGTACAGCACAGTAGCTCGCAACACACAGAGACCAAGGGGTCCAGCTTTTCTTTTTTCTTTTTTTTTTGTTTGCATTTGTTAAGGTTCTACATGGGCGAGTATCACAGAGAGCAGGCCTTACCATAACAATACAACAGCCGCACAACATAGCTGTACAGTTTGAGCAGAACATTATTCAGAGGTGTCACCTTTTACTTGTACATGAAGTCACATGACACTTAGGAACAAAAGGGGCTTGAAACGGCCTGCATTTTGTCATCCATTTTTCAAATAGGGCAGCACAACATACAGTACAAGTTTTCATCGAGTACTACACAGCATCCATAGAAGAAGTGAAAAGAAAAAAAAAACAATGACGACTGAAGTTTAGTAAATGAAACTGTTTCGCTTCTTTACGCCTATCGCCTTGGACAATCGAAAGAAGAGCGGGCGGTTTCTGAATGTTATCAAATGGACGGTTATTCATAACTAATACGTTTATAATCAACTGTAACCAGAACATTCCTTGCATCCCTCTCAGACAGCTAGTGAACCTCTGATAAGCGAATACAAGAAGTAAGAGCAAGTCAACAATTACACTGGAAAAATATAGGTATGTTTATATTCATATATATAGCATCTTTAAGGTCTATTTATACAGAATGTATATATAGCGTACGTATGGCCATCTTGGCAGAGAAATAAAGGCATCTGAAACAATCACTCTGATGCCACGGCCCCCGGCCAGACACTGCGGTACATCGCAGGGCAACAGTGCGTACACTGCGGTACATCGCAGAGTAACAGTGCATTACACTGTGGTACTGTAGAGTAACAGTGCATTACACTGTGGTACACTGTAGAGTAGCAGTGCGTTACACTGCGTTACATCGCAGAATATGAGTAATCAGGAAAGAAAGTGAGGGTTTATTAGTGGCACTTTGTGCATCAAAAAATTAAAATCTAGAGTAAGGCTACAAAGGTGTATATGCTTATCCGATATAAATTTGTCAAAAGGAGGCCATCTTGTCCTTGAGGGTTGGATATGTCAGTGTTTCTGTGTGTTTTAGACCAATACATCCAACCTAAACCCATTGTTGGAAAATAGCCCAATAAATGTACCATTTGGTTGAAAAATAATTAAAATAAAATAAAAAAAAGAAACATTGAACAGAAACAGATATAATTCATCAAAAGGCATTACTATGGTACATGACAGGTTTGGGTGAACCAATGCTGGTTGCTACAAAGCGCTTGGGAGAGGTAACATTTGATTTATGCTGATTTTCTCTTTATTTTATTGGTCTGATTTCACCTGACGAAAGCAAACACAAGATGGCTGACACACAGAAACCAGATACCAAAAGAACGACAATTGCTATTGTTGGTTATTTTGCTTCTTTTTTTAAACCCCTAAGAGGTACTGCTGGTATTTCTATGTAAGCCTAAGTAATCAAACGCTTTTTGTATTGATTTTTCTCTTTATTTAAATATTAGCTGTGGATGTTTTTAAGTTTAAGAATACTCAGACTTAGCCATCACAACACGCACATAAATAACAAAATAAATGTACTACCGGATCACAGTCAAATTGTTTCATATTAAATAAATAATAAATACATACTTTCTTTTTCAGCAGGCTGTTTAGAATGTACCAGTAACATAATGAGCAAAATGGGGAAAAATCGATATCAACAAAAAGGAAAACGTTTTCTTAGAAAATTATCAAAACTTTGTTGGATATAAAATATTAGCAATCAAAAATGCTTTCAAAAAGTATTTAAAACTAAATAAGTGTGGTTGGTTATCTATATAGATTTTAAAATATTCCGAAATCACTTTGACTATCTTAATCATTAGAGATGCATTGGTTTTTTTTTACAAAACAACATTAATAAATAGCTTAATTCAAATAAATAAACATTGATAAAACGTAAATGGCAATAAATTACAATTTAAAATTTCACAAATTTAAATAATCAATATATTACAATAATTATTGTACCACAAAACTAGTCATTGAAATGAAGTGCATTTTCTATGTTGATAAATACTATTGATATGACTAACTGGTTGACATGTGAACAATATTACCTCTATCATGTCTATTTGTTGTTTAAAATGGGTCCAACCTGAACTGTTACAGTAGAGCAGAGTGCTGCCAGCCCTCCTGAAGTCACTTCTTCTTTTCCATTCAGCTTTGCACTGTTGATGTCACAGCAACAACATAAAGTTCAGCGTTTTGCTTTTGATATTGCTCAGTTGTGCGCTCGTTGACAGATAGCAGAGCCGTCAAGCCTCTCTAGCTCACCAACTCCCAAAGGAAACCTTGAATGTTTTCAGAAGGAACGTGAGAAGAGATCTTCCTGTAGCGCTCTTCAGCTCATCAGCTCTCCTGTCCCGTGGCCAGGAGGACTTATTAACTAATCACTTTCAAAAGACCTCCATTCAAAAAAACAAAAAACAATAAGGACACAAAACAGCTCAACATACAGCAAATTAAAATCTGCCAAATATCCCGTACCGTTATTCCCCATTTCATCCACTCTGACCCAAATGTTTTGGTTCTCCTTCTCCAATCCCAGCAGCAGCATTGGGGTGGGTTTTGGTCCGCGTTGCTCTTCTTTGTTGTTGAGATCTTTGCTAGACAGAGCGCTCCCTGGGTTAACTTTGAAGTTGCCATTTAGTTAGAAAACCTGAATGCCCTTCGTTGTTGTTTTTTTTTAAAATGAAGTATTTTAATTCCTGTTATAATATATGAGCGGTCTCTGGACGTCCTCATCCTCCTCCTTCTCACCCTGACGTCCCCGCTCCTGGGGCGTCGTCATCTCCCCGACCCCCCCCGGGCCCCCCGGCCCCCCCCCCCCCCCCCCCTCCTCCTCCCAGCTCCGCGCTACACACACACACAGCCCTGGACAGGTCACACCTTGATGCCCTTCACAGCCTTGTTGATGGTCTCCAGCAGGGCCTTGTTCTCCTGGGCTCTGGAAGCAGTCCTTGTTGGTGTACATGTCGGTCAGCGTGCTGACGTAGCGCTCAAAGTTC
>OLKM01001827.1:0-7500 GCA_900291075.1 Melanogrammus aeglefinus | reverse complement strand
GGAGGAGGGAGGAGGAGGAGGAGGAGGAAGGAGGAGGAGGAGGGGAGGAGGTGAAGGAGGAGGAGGAGGAGGAGGAGGTGGAGGAGGGGGAGGAGGAGGAGGAGGAAGGGATGGAGGAGGAGGAGGAGGTGGAGGAGGATGGACGGCTTGAGGAGAGGAGGTGGAGATCCAATGGTGCAAATGGTTAAATGAATACTAGGTAAACATATTACAGGAGAACCTACTGAGAAGATGCATGACATAGTATAAGTATAAGGTCCTTTTCAGTTAAGCATTTTATCCTGTAGCTTTCATAGTTTCATGAGAATTACAATAATGCAACAATGCTACTGACACATAACAAGGTTTTCTCTGAAACCCATGTTAAACCACATCAATGACACACAAAGCCGTTAACCAAGCTGTTATCAAGACAGAAGGAGACACAATGCTTATGCATTAAATGGTGCAAATACAAGATGTAGCACATATATGTCTGATGTATTGGCAATCTAAGCTGCATTACTCTACCATGAACTGAGGTCAATGGAGTCAGCATCTAGAGAGTGTATCATCCCATGAACACGGGTGACTTATTGAGGGATTCGGTCACCACTGGTGCTATCTATGACTCATGGATGACTGCCCCTGTTGGTTTTATTGATTGCACTTTGATCTTTTTACTCGTCCCATTAGTTGTACTAAAAGCTGGCATTATGGCTTTTCTGAGCGGTACGAACTTTAAGAGCTCGGAGTCCTCCTGGTTGTCCTTGGTAGGAGATGTTTTAATTCCACTTTTCTTGGCACGCGGGCACCCAGACAGACTGAAAACAGAGAGTATGGAGTTGATAACATTGGGCGGGAAAAGATCTTCAACAAGAGGTCACCTGAGCGTGGCCCGCTGGTCCAGAGTACCAACGCTGGACATGACTTTATATCTTATACACATAAAGAGAAAAACACTAAAGGGAAGTAAGCTTAAGTAAGAGTTCCAGAAGAGGTAAGAGGTAACACCAATTAGCTGTTAAAACTCCAGTAGGAGTAAAATCGAGTTGAATGGCAATGAGCACAAAATTGCCAAATATGTCCAGAAACTATGTGATAGAAAGGTTCAAAAATAGTGTGTTTGTATGGCCCCTGTCTAATGCCGACATGACCTGTCTCTAGACTTCTCTAGCCGTGTGTGTATATGAATGCACTGTGTGAGCTCAGTATGTCAGTATTATTATTGATCTTTTCAAATATAGTCTGTGTGTGTGCATGTACGTGTGCATGTGCGTGTGTGTTTGTGGGTGTGCGTGCGGGTTTGTGTGTGTTTGTGTGTGTGTCTGTGTGTTTGTGTGTGTGTGTGTGTGTGTGTGTGTGTGTGTGTGTGTGTGTGTGTGTGTGGTGTGTTGTGTGTGTGTGTGTGGTGTGTGTGTGTGTGTGTGTGTGTGCGTGTGTGTTTGTGTGTGTGTGTGTGTGTGTGTGTGTGTGTGTGTGTGTGTGTGTGTGTGTGTGTGTGTGTGTGTGTGTGTGTGTGTGTGTATGCGTGTGTGAGTGTGTTACCTTCTATGAGAGGAGTAGTTTCCGGTGATATGACCTGATCCATCACATCCAGGTGTTGGACATCTGGGGTCAAGAGGTTAGACTTTAGAGAGTAAGCAGCGAGTATGGTTTACATAAGGTTTATAGCTTCATCTTCAACACTAACAATTATTCGCCAAAGGCGAAGTGAATGGTATTACAGTACACTATTCACGGAGCCTGAGGTGACACTCCAAAAATAAGCAAGATAACACTTTTTGCCGGGATTTAATTGTTTTTATTAGCGGTTTATTTGTTTTTATTAGCGTGATGAGACGACCACCACGCGATATCCCGAGTTTGAGATCTCAATCATGGGATGTTGCCCAATATCCCGAGATAGTAAACCAATGAAATTGCACCATCTTAGGAGGTTCAATGATATTATGTGGGCGTTATAAATTATCAGGTTCCACCTCTCTCTCAGAGTTCCTCTCTCCTGAGCCTGTCGCCGCCATAAAAGCAAAAATGTTGCGATGGAAAGTATGGCTATAATTATCCAAGGTAACAACATCACAAAAGGTACTGACAAGCCACACATCAGCTGGGACCTAAAACACATGTTGAATACATCGGAGTGACGAGATAGAGAGCAGGAAACTGTGACGGACACAGCAGCAAGGAGGGCAGCATCGCCATGTCAGTGAGTCAGTGAGGAGCAGAGTCAGTGAGGAGTCAGTGAGGAGCAGAGTCAGTGAGGAAAAGAGTCAGTTAGGAGTCAGTGAGGAGCAGAGTCAGTGAGGAGTCAATGAGGAGCAGAGTCAGTGAGGAAAAGAGTCAGTTAGGAGTCAGTGAGGAATAGAGCCAGTCAGGAGTCAATGTGGAGCAGAGTCAGTGAGGAGCAGAGTCAGTGAGGAGCAGAGTCGTTGAGGAGTCAGTGAGGAGCAGAGTGAGTGAGGAGCAGAGTCAGTGAGGAGTCAGTGAGGAGCAGAGTCAGTTAGGAGTCAGTGAGGAGCAGCGTCAATGAGGAGTCAGTGAGGACCAGAGTCAGTGAGGAGCAGAGTCAGTGAGGAGCAGAGTTAGTGTGGGGCAGAGTCAGTGAGGAGTCAGTGAGGAGCAGAGTCAGTGTGTAACGAGAGCATATGAAAGGGGCAAGTGCAGGAAAGGGCAAGTCAAGTTAAAGGAAGACATACTTGAGCTCAGCAGTGTGGGCCGCCATGAGGGAGCGAAGGCTCTTATCAGCGAGAGGACACCCAGATAGACTGAAGGAGAAAAGGGGGGGAGAGGAGGAGGAGCAGGGAGGAGGAGGGGGGAGGTACAGAAGCCCAAGATGAAAGTAAAGAGAAGAAGAGGGCGCCGGTGCAAGAGGATTGAGAAAAATAGAGGGAGAGAGAGAGAGAGAGAGAGAGAGAGAGAGAGAGAGAGAGAGAGAGAGAGAGAGAGAGAGAGAGAGAGAGAGAGAGAGAGAGAGAGAGAGAGAGAGAGAGAGAGAGAGAGAGAGAGAGAGAGAGAGAGAGAGAGAGAGAGAGAGTGGGAAAAAAGGAGTCGTGAGTGAAGGAAAATCAAGAATGCAAGGCATACCAAGGTCACTTAGGAAGAGCAAAACTGCAGGCAAAGACCTTAAATTACTGATGCATATCAAAGTCATTTATCGTCCTCGCTTCCTGTTGCCCATGTTATGTTATTGCCTCTGGGGACTCAGGACCAAATAAAAAGCCCTGAGACAGATGCGGGCCAGGCTCTACCTGCGATGGGACGCGTAGTTCCCTGTGATGTGACCACTGCCATCACAGCCAGGTGTGGGGCACCTGAAGGGGGCAATGAAATGAGTGGACAAGGAGACAAGGAGGGAAGGGAAGGAAGAGAGAGATGACGGGTAAGATTGAGTGTCCAAGAGCAATTCGATCTTAGCCGGTCCGAGTGTTGATCTGCCTCCCTTTGGGCTTCACTTACAAGAGCAAGTCTTTCTTGGCGTCCTTGGCTGGGAACTTGACCTTGTAGTTTGGGCTGGTGACCTCTCCCGGGTACTTCCTGTCCTCATGACCCTCTTGCATCATGTCACAGTCCTCCTGGTCGGACGACGCAAATGACTGACCGGTGTGCTCGATCTGAAAATAAAACCCATCAGAAATAGTCATCGGACTGCGTATGCTGCGTTGACCTCTGGGGGCCACTCTGATTCTCTGCATTGACACCTTTACACAAACAATGAGCAGAGAAGGGGCGATCCACAGCACCAGGGATCGGACCAGCAACCCTCAGGCCGGCCATACCTCCTGTACCACAGCTGCCCTCCTGATAGGACCTCTACATGGGTGCCCGGGTGTGTGTGTGTGTGTGTGTGTGTGTGTGTGTGTGTGTGTGTGTGTGTGTGTGTGTGTGTGTGTGTGTGTGTGTGTGTGTGTGTGTGTGTGTTTGTGTGTGGTTCTTTGAATAACGTGTAAAGTGCTGTTTGTGTGGGCTTGGGTTTATTTTTAAATTGTGTTTTGGTTCAGAGAATACTTTTTCATTACCTTGTTGTTTACTAAATGCAGCCTCTGCATTTCTAAGTAAAATGAACAATGCACAATTATTCTTTCCTTTTCTATTTCTCTTCTGCATTACTCTTTGTAGACAAGTGCTGCTTCCAAACCCGGCGAGTGGACTCATCAAAAATTAACATTCATGGCCCTTTGTGTTTCTTTTGAAAAGTTCAAAGGAGTGAGAAATTTGCATATGTGCCAAAGCCGGATGGTGCAATATACCTGACACGCACTCTGATGTGCACATGGCACGTTTAACAGAACAATACACCTCCCAGTAAAGAGAGCAGGGCTCCCACTCTCCCCTGAATTAATGATGAAAACACAACTCAAATAATTCTGAAGCGTGCCGCAAAAAGTTTGAGGAAAATAAAGAAAAAACAACCTCAAACAAGCTCTTTCCAGCCCAGAGGAGGCTGTTTGTCTCCTGATGTGTTTTGAGATAGCACACTTTGTAATAAACCCCTGCCCTAAGTGTCTCTGTCCCCGACAGACAGACAGACAGACAGTATACTGCCTTCAGTGTCCCCCCAGAGACAGACAGCACAGTGTACTGCCCTCAGTGTCCCCCCAGAGACAGACAGACAGTGTACTGCCCTCAGTGTCCCCCCCACAGACAGACAGACAGACAGACAGACAGTGTACTGCCCTCAGTGTCCCCCCAGAGACAGACAGACAGACAGACAGACAGTGTACTGCCCTCAGTGTCCCGCCAGAGACAGACAGACAGACAGACAGCACAGTGTACTGCCCACAGTGTCCACCCACAGACAGACAGACAGCACAGTGTACTGCCCACAGTGTCCACCCACAGACAGACAGACAGCACAGTGTACTGCTCTCAGTGTCCCCCCACAGACAGACAGACAGTGTACTGCCCTCAGTGTCCCCCCACAGACAGACAGACAGCACAGTGTACTGCCCACAGTGTCCACCCACAGACAGACAGACAGCACAGTGTACTGCCCACAGTGTCCCCCCAAAGACAGACAGACAGACAGACAGACAGTGTACTGCCCTCAGTGTCCCCCCAGAGACAGACAGACAGACAGTGTACTGCCCACAGTGTCCACCCACAGACAGCACAGTGTACTGCTCTCAGTGTCCCCCACAGACAGACAGACAGACAGACAGACAGTGTACTGCCCTCAGTGTCCCCCCAGAGACAGACAGACAGCACAGTGTACTGCCCTCAGTGTCCCCCACAGACAGACAAAGAGACAGACAGTGTACTGCCCTCAGTGTCCCCCCACAGACAGACAGACAGACAGACAGTGTACTGCCCTCAGTGTCCCCCCACAGACAGACAGACAGACAGCGTCTCCCTGCTCCCTGACCTCGTCCATGTCCTCCTCCCGTTGGCGGTTGGGCTTCGTGTAGTCGAGGGGTCCCTCCCACTCCTCCTGCTTGTAGGCGTGGCCGAGGTGTGGCGACGTCATCCCACTGCCGTCGCCGTGGTGATGGGGGGAAGAGGAGGATGCACTTGAGGAGGGCCCCGGGGAGCGGACCCCGGGGCTGGCCCCTGACAGGCTGCCCTCCCTCTTGATGGCCTTCTTCATGCTCAGGTCCAGGGTGCCATTCTCGTCCACCTCGATGTCCACCTCCTGGAGAGCGAGGGGGAAGAGAGGGCTCAGCTTCACTTCACAGAGCCATCAGGTCTCCATTCAGGGGAATGACACAGAGGACACTGTCAACCTGAAATAATGCTGCACTCCAGACATTATCTACTGTAAGGAACAATGTCCCAGGACGATAAGCCAACAGTAGTAGACGCTATGAGACAGATGTATAATGATAACGGTTCCTGTCATTCCGTATGCTATGAATCTCAGCATCCCCACCAAAGAAGTCTAATCACCCTCTTGAGGGTAGTTGTGTTGCATTTTGGTGCATATACTCTATAGAAAAGTGTGTTACTTTGGGACGTTATGCAACTCTAAAGTTGGAAATCAAAAAGTATATTTAACCTTGTTAACATTGGTTATAGTGGCTACATCTTCCTTTAATGCTTTCCTTGACGAAATATATTTGTTTGCTAGTTGAGTGCCTATGATAGGGTGCTACACACTCTTAGAAAGGCACATGAAAGAAGCAGCAGCAGGGTATATGGACCCAATCAGGCCTCTTTGTGATCACAGCACACAAGCAAGAATCAGCATGATGAGGGCCTTCCTTTACAAAACATGTTGGTAATAATGTTCTATGTCCGATAGCCAAGAAGTCCCATCTAGTGTACCACCGGCCCGTTGTGTGAATGGATGTAGAGCGAGGGTGGTGGAACAGCAGTATTCAAATCAAAATGGCGTTCTTATGCGATGAGAGAAAAAAAAGGCTGAAACGCTGGAAGTGAGAACTGGGAACAGATCCCATGAAAACGCCCCCCCCCCCCCCCCCACTCCCTCTGGTTGATTAGCCCAGTGTTTTAATATGTAATGTGATGTTTGATGTTGATTTCTAAATGAGCTCTGACATGTTGATGTTCTGCTAAGCCCGGGCGTGGATTCGCCCTGTGGATCAACATGCTGCCAGATATATCCAGCTTTGTCTCTTAAAATTGTGTCAGGAAATCGAAAGTATTATAAAGCAGTCAGTCTCCCTCTCTCTCTCTCTTGCACTCTGTGAGGCAAAAAGGCTTTTAAAAATCACAATGTGGGGGTAAGCTGTGCTTCAATTACTCCTCCTGTGCACACAGAGGGAAAATAAAAGAGAGAGAGGGAGTGAGGCAGAGAGAGAGAGAGAGAGAGAGAGAGAGAGAGAGAGAGAGAGAGAGAGAGAGAGAGAGAGAGAGAGAGAGAGAGAGAGAGAGAGAGAGAGAGAGAGCGATAGAGAGAAAGGTTGTTACAGAGACAAGCATATTAAAACAGTGAAATGTAGAAAGTAACAGGACAATGTTGAGAGACAGCTTAAGAGAGGGAGGAGCGAAATAGAGAGTGGAGGAGAGAGAGGGAGAGGGATAGGGGGGGAGGGAGAGGGAGAGGGAGAGAGGGGGAGGGAGAGGGGAGAGGGGGAGAGGGAGAGGGAGAGGGAGAGAGAGAGGGAGAGAGGGAGAGGGAGAGGGATAGGGGGAGAGGGAGAGGGAGAGGTTGATTTCTGTCCAACAAATAATGGCAGGAAGGCTAACTGGAGTAAAAGTAGTCCAGGGGAAATGGCGGTTGGCCAAATTCAATAACAAAACACAGAAAGCGTGAGGGACGGGAAGATGAAGAAGGGAGTGTGAGAGGTGATGCAACCGCACCTCAACACCACTGTGTCCCTTCTGATGTATTCAGACAGAGGGCTGGTGGCAGAGGGGCACACAGTGGGAGAGGTAGAGGAGACACAGGTAGAAAACAAAATATCTGTCTTTTATTTAAGCTCACAAACTCTGTCCTTCTCCCTCTCTGTCTTTGTCTCTCTGTCCCTCTCTCTCTTTCTCTACTCTCTCTGCTCGCTCTCTCTCTCTCTCTCTCTCTCTCTTTCTCTCTCTCTCTCTCTCTCTCTCTCTCTCTCTCTC
>OLKM01001826.1:77241-82241 GCA_900291075.1 Melanogrammus aeglefinus | reverse complement strand
ACTCCGATACATTTCTCCTATCCATCTTCGTTACTCGTTACTACAAATTAAAATCAGAAGACATTTGAGTTGGTGACGTAATATCCGTTTGTTGTCATGTCAACCGCCAAGCGCGAAGAAGACAAAGTCCCGCTTGTCCGGGCATGTCACATTATTGATGCCATCATGGAAGCACCTGCTGCAGGCTCTGCTGCTTACTTTACCACTCCGGTAGCAGATGACGAGCATCTACAGTGGCGAACTTGGCGAACTCTGTGGTGGTGACGAAGATAACGTTAAACACCCGGGGCCGTATTTGCAAGAAATATTTTTGTACGTTGGAGTGAAAGTTTCTTCCTACAGGATTAAGTGCCTGTTTTGCCTACCGAGAGTCGCTGAAATATTGGCATTCAAAAACTTGTGAGGAAAAAAATAAATACCTTTACTTTTACTTTTAATACTTAAGTACATTTTATATCAGACAATTACTTTTGATACTTAAGTACACTAAATGTCAGGTTCTTTAAGACTTTTACTCAAGTAATATTTTAAAAGGTGACTTTAACTCCTACCAAAGTAATTTTCTGGTAAGATACTTGTACTTTTACCGCTTTCAAGTACTTTATACAAGTCTGGTCACAGGTATGGGCTATGTTTTGATATCAGCGCTGAAACCCGGCTCTGTTGTCCTACTCTGCGTCTCCACGTCGCCCGCAGACGCAAGATTACACGCTCTCAGCTTGACAATCACGAGTGTTCCCTTTGATTATTGCACAAAATGGCGGGTTTTGCTCCACTGTGAAATCAAGCATCGGTTAAACGAGTGCCTCCCCAAAAGATAAGGGATGTTTTTTGAACTGGCACGCTCACTTAATGAGAAATAAAACGACACGTCCCTTGTGCTACCGTGTTGCTAAATCAACACCAAATGAACTGTAACAACTTGGGGAAAGAGTGAGGGTTTATCAGGGTTTGCAGATGATGGAAAATATGAGTGAGTGTTTCATGTTGTGCACTGTGACGCATGCTCAACATTCCCTGGATGCAACACGTCCAGAGTTTAGACGCAGTTCATGCCAGGGTTTTACTCTGTGTTAAGTGTAATATTCTATTTGATGGTTATTTACGAGTCGTCACAAGGCTCCCCTTTGATGTGCTTAATGTGGTGTGTTCCTACGACTGCTGGTGAATGACTCTCCCCTTCTGTTGGTCCTGAAGGACGGAGAGTACGACGCACTGTCAAGGTATCGTACAGCGCTCTGTATCTGAGGCTGAGTGTGGTGGTGGAATGGGTGTGTCCTCCTCCTCAATTCTCTCAGTGGCTATATATTGCAAAAAGAGTAGATTTGCAGTGATTGTATGACAGCCTCTGAGCTGCCGCTCCTATGGGGATGAAATTAATATCTGATCCGTACGGTTTGATGCCACAGCGACTCAGAGACACAGTCTCATATTAAACTTTGCTGAGACGTCTGTGGCCATGTGACTCTGGGACAATGCCTCTTGGTACAGAGATGCGGTTTAGCTGCGGCGTTTCTTATCATCGCCCATCGCCCAAGTGTCCACAACGTCGAGGCGTTTCACCCTTTCTGTTTCTTTCCCCCTTTAACTACTGGTTAAAAAACGATTGCCACTAATATGATGCAAATGATGGAGAAGAGAAAAACAGATGGGGGGGATTTTAAGAGATAGGAACGCCAGGGAACAAGACAGTAATCCAATCTATCCATCAGAAGGATAAACCTGCAGCCCTCCTCTGCAGGAGGAGGGAGACGGGGACAGGGCGAAACTCTTGATTGTTTGCTTAAGCTTCCCGACACACAATAAGCTCTGTTTTTCACAACCTCCCTTCTTCATGGCAGCGTTATTACTTCTAAAGCCTAAAAAACATGGTAAAATATCCCGAAATGATCCGCTTCTGTTGATGCCGCCGAACAGTCACCTTTATTTGCAATCTTTACTAATTGCGCCTCCGTGGGACTGTCCATCAATATGACATCTCACGTAGGTGACACCCAGCTAATCGTATTTCCTACTGTATAGGAGCGTAGGAGCCGCGCTTCTAATCTTGATCTCAAGTGTCACGGGCTATAGAATACTGGTATGTCAGGACATATTGAAGAATGATTGCAGGGGAGAGCAATAATAGAATAACACTGGATGGAGAATTCAGGGGAGAGTAGCATATCGGTATGCATGAGTTTACGTTCTGTATTTTTTTTGTTCGGGGGAAAAAAAAAGACAAGAACATTTAGAACATGTGACAGAAAACTGTATAGAGGACTTAATGATGGTGCTATTGTTGGGTTTAAAAAACAGATCACAGAGTGCAGCTCGTTAAAAAGCCTCCTCACGCCTTCCACTGGATTAGGTCTGTGCTGCCGCTGGCGGCTGTCGTCTAGGCGTCCTTCATAATGAGAACAGTACGTATGGACCATCACCACGGCGACAATATGGAACGTCCTGCTTAGCGTGTGTGTGTCGGCAGAGATACGTGTGCACGTGTGGGATTTCAGCGGACATTTAAGTCGATTCGTGAGCTTGCATGCGCGTGTGTTTGTGTGCATGTAGGTTTGGTGTGTGAGCTTGCATGCGCGTGTGTTTGTGTGCATCTAGGTTTGTGTGTGGTCTACGAGCGTAAAGCATGTGATGGGCATCAGAGTGGGTCCATCCGGGCACCACTGGGGGGAATGGGAACATGTTGCAACTGAAGCCATGGGTCCGTGGGCACGCTAGACCGGCCAACGCAGAGTCCATGTGCACACATGCACGTGTGTGTCTGTTCATGTGTCGATGTATGCAAGTGTTTTTTGTGTGTTTGTGTGTGTTTGTGTGTGTATGTATGGGTGTATGTGGGTGTGTGTGTGTGTTCATGTGTGTGTGTGTGTGTGTGTGTGTGTGTGTGTGTGTGTGTGTGTGTGTGTGTGTGTGTGTGTGTGTGTGTGTGTGCGTGTGTATAGTGTGTGTGTGTTGTGTGTGTGCGTGTGTGTATCTGTGTGTGTGTATGTGACAGAGAGGGACAACAGATGGAGGGGGTCAGTGCGTGCCTCGTGTTGGAGGGCTTGTTGGTGTGTGTTGGCTAAATATAACCCCACCAGTCAGGGAACCCTAGTGAGAGCACACACACACACACACACACACACACACACACACACACACACACACACACACACACACACACAGACACACACACACACGCACACACGCACACACACACACACACACACGCACGCACACACACACACACACACACACACACACACACACACACACACACACACACACACACACACACACACACACACACACACACACACACACACACACACACACACACACACACACACATTCCCTCGCTTCCTTCTCACTACAATCATTTGGATCACTTCATACATTTCAGCATACACAGGCCATAGCGTCGGCTCGGCGAAACAAGTCATTTATGCACCATTGGATGAATGGAATTCAATTATCTCACAAAGCTGATTGACACAAAAACCATGGTGGAAAAACCTCATCACTCTGAAGTGTTACAGCTGCATTAACAGCTTACATTAAGACGCTTGACTTGGGACGGCAGAAGGCTCCGGTCGTGTTTTCCCTCCTGTTTCACTGTTGAATAATGCGTCTCGTTCTGCCTCGCCTGCTCTTGTCCCGCCGCCTGTTCCCGTAATAATAATTGAGACGCTCGTTGTCTCCATCCATCCGTCCTTGTCACGGTGGGCTGAAGCCTCCTCCGGCTGACTATTGGATCAGACAGGTAGACACCGTGGCACATATAGGGCTGTGTCAGACACACACACACACAGGCTTACACACGCACACACACACACACACACAAACATAACCACCCACACATAACCACACGTATTCACACTCGCACATACACACACTCACCCGTACACATATCCATACATATACACACATGCATGTACACACGCACATACACGCACACACACACATAACCACACGTATACACAAACACACAAATATACACAACCACACCCACACCAACACATAACCACGCATAAACAGACACACACAAGCATACACTCACATGCACACACACACACACACACACACACACACACACACACACACACACACACACACACACACACACACACACACACACACACACACACACACACACACACACACACACACACACACACACACACACACACACACACACACACACACACACACACACACACACACACACACACACACACACACACACACACACACACACACACACACACACATACTCACCAACACACACACACACACACACCATATACAATCAGGTACAAAGTGGGTAGAATGATGGAGACAGCACCCCCCCTCACCCCCACCCCCAGCTCCTAGTGTAGCCCTAGACAGTTAAGACTGAACCCCAGAAAGAAAGACACACCAGACCTGTGTGCTTGTCGGCTTGTGTGTGTGTGTGTGTGTGTGTGTGTGTGTGTGTGTGTGTGTTGTGTGTGTGATGTGTGTGTGTGTGTGTGTGTGTGTGTGTGTGTGTGTGTGTGTGTGTTGTGGTGTGTGTGTGTGTGTGTGTGTGTGTGTGTGTGTGTGTGTGTGTGTGTGTGTGTGTGTGTGTGTGTGTGTGTGAGTCATCTCCCCTCCGTCTCGCTTGTCATCGCACCGTCGGACCGTTCTTCTAAAAGACACAGAGGTCGCGACCTCTCTCATCAGGAGCGGCCACCTCGCCAGCGCCCGCGGGTCGGAGGTCCCCCCGCCCCGACAGCCTGGCACGCTGCCGGGTCCAAAGTGCTCGGCGCCACCTCCGAGCACAGAGGTAGAGTCATCGCCTTACACGGCACATGAAGCAGTCCGTGAAGCTATCTTCCAAAACAGTCGCGCCCCATTTTCCACAATGGGATTTTCTGGACTTTACAACGACAAGGTTTTGGTAAAGTGTGAGGATTGGCTGACGTCCAACAGCGCTGGAATACTGGTGGCATTTATTTGAACTAAAAGAGAAAACTGTTTTACAATTCGAATGGCGGATGATG
>OLKM01001826.1:49741-67241 GCA_900291075.1 Melanogrammus aeglefinus | reverse complement strand
TTCTGGATGTGGGCTTGTTGTGTATTTGCCAAGAGAAGAGATAAAGGAAAGGAACAGACCATTTAAATCCAATTGTGTGCATGTGTGTGTGTGTGTGTGTGTGTGTGTGTGTGTGTGTGTGTGTGTGTGTGTGTGTGTGTGTGTGTGTGTGTGTGTGTGTGTGTGTGTGTGTGTGTGTGTGTGTGTGTGTGTGTGTGTTTATGTGTGTGTTTGCCTGTGCGCATGCAAACAGATGATTGGAGATGTGCAAGGGTGCATGTGTGCGTCTATATGTGTGTGCCTTTAGCAGTGGGTATTTCGGCGCAGACTGGGAGCATGCAAACGTGAACAAAGTTGCCTTCATGTGCACTAAACAGGCTTCTGTGTGTGTGTGCATTGTGGAGGTGAGGAAACCATTTGAGCCGCTGCAGATGTCTGTTATATCAATGTCTCATTGGTGGCACTAGATTTTTGTACATGTTCAAGAGCTTCACCCTGTACTCCTTTTGAATCACAGCTCCGGACCGCAAGCCTGGCCTGAACATTAACGTTAAAAACAGTCATCCTTCTCTCACTTCTCTCTTAAAGACCTATAAGATGATGCAGCAATCAGACGACTCCATCATCTTAACTTCCTATTGATGCATGGATTCACTCAAAGGCAGCCATTGCACGCAGTGACAAACGGACTGGTACGAATGGGGATTTACAGAACATCAACAATAGTTTGTGCGTGACCGATGTGTGTGTGTGTGTGTGTGTCCCTGTGTGTTGTATAGGTGATGCACGTGCTCACGCTTCCAGAGCCTGCCACAGAGGACCAATGTTGTCTCGCTGCACACAGCTGCTGACTGACAACAAAATGGCCCGTCACCGTGATTAATGACGAGGGGGAAGTGCGGCCGTGACTCTCTCCGCGCACCGCTGTCCCCGGGGCCAGCGGGCACGGGGAGGGAGAGTGGGAACGCACGCTGGGGGGAGTGGGAACGCAGAGGGCCGTGTCCCTGCATCTGCGGCCGCGTGGCGTGGGGCTGCCTCCTCATGTCGCCCGTTTAAGTTAATACCTTCCCTTAGGTCGGACCCCGCTCTGCTCTCACCCACATGGTGTTCTCCCCTGTTGTCCTCTCCCCCCCCTCGTCTCGCCTCCGCCTCCCTGCAGCAGTCAAGGTCCCGTCCCCCCGCCCGCCCGCCTGCCCGGACAGCCGTGGGGAGGGATTGGCTCAGGGCAGTTAAAACAGAAAAAGGGGGACAGGTGCCACCGAATGAGAAGGTAGGTCCCCCAGGGTGCCTGGGCGCCTCCAAGCACTACATTTCCCTCAAGGTCCCTCAAGGACTCCGGGCGCCGGGGGTCTGTGTGCAGAGTTGTTCTTCCCCGACGGTAGAAGGGAAACTGCTTGATTGCCTCTTTTTTTTTTTTGTCAGTTGAAAAGAAAGAGAGAAGGAGAGAGAGTCCGAGTGAAAGGAAGAAAGAAAAGCCCACCAAAAATAAGTTGATGGAGCAGGTATTGATTCAGTGTTTCTGATCACATCAGGAAGCTGAGCCCCCCCAGACCCATGTGGGGTATAATCATATCACGCTTGGGTGCTAAATGGATGTGGCTTGACACTATGGGAAATCCATACCAAACATTAAGTTGTTCAGAGTTTAGCTGTCCGATCGGGACGCTCGCCGCAGCTCTCTCTCAGCGTGGGCCGGAGATATAAATCAAAAAGAAGAGCGGGCCATAGGAAGAGACGGAAAGTGTCCCAGGCATTGTAATGCAGTCCCGGCTGTCAGAGATTCAGTTAGGGAAGATTCCAATACACATCCCAGAGGCGCACCTCAAATCAAACGCAAAATGGAACATTCTGTAATACGGCCCAAATATACAGCTGTTAATTGTACCATGATACCGAGTGATGCGATTATACAAAGTTCTGTTTTTGACTCATTGTCAACAATAACCCTAACTTCTTTATTGAGGTTATTGTCCAGAATACACAAATAATCAAACTCCCTGTGTGTTAATCTGAGGAGAATGAAAATAAACAGAAGCAAACAGGAGGCTGGAGATTTTGCAGAACCAGGATATTCGTCTTTACCCAAGTGTGTGTGTGTGTGTGTGTGTCTGTGTGTGTGTGTGTGTGTGTGTGTGTGTGTGTGTGTGTGTGTGTGTGTGTGTGTGTGTGTGTGTGTGTGTGTGTGTGTGTGTGTGTGTGTGTGTGTGTGTGTGTGTGTGTGTGTGTGTGTGTGTGTGTGTGTGTGTGTCTGTCTGTCTGTCTGTCTGTCTGTGTGTGTGTGTGTGTGTGTGTGTGTGTGTGTGTGTGTGTGTGTGTGTGTGTGTGTGTGTGTGTGTGTGTGTGTGTGTGTGTGTGTGTGTGTGTGTGTGTGTGTGAGTGTGTGGGATAGAACCCTAACGAGGCAGGTCCGGGGCCTGTGGCGGAGAGGAGTGTGTTCTCCCAGCCTGCTGCAGACGACCACTGGGGAGGTGAACTGTCTTTTACTGTCCCAGCTGGACTCATTATCTGAATAATGACATCTCTTCAGTCCGTCTCCCTCTACGTGGCTCTCTCTCCTTCCTCCTTCCCCACTGCATCACTCACACACGTCCCTCCACACTCCAGTCTGCACCTCTGCTGCTCAAACCCACTCACTTTCTACTTGGCCTTCATTCATATTCTCTGTTTTCCCCCTCTCTCTCTCTCTCTCTCTCTCTCTCTCTCTCTCTCTCTCTCTCTCTCTCTCTCTCTCTCTTCTCTCTCTCTCATCTCTCTCTCTCTCTCTCTCTCTCTCTCTCTCTCTCATTATATTTCATACATCCAATGAACACAATAACAGAACACAATCAACCCTTATTTGTAGAGCACCTCTCTTAACAGACACTATGAGGGGCTAGCACCCCTCATAGTGTCTGTCAGAGGACATTGCTTCTAAATGTGCCCCCTGTAGTCTACCAATACACATGGTTGTTCTCTCAGTACAGCAGCTGTTTCAACTTCTCTACTGCTGCAAACCCACGAGTCAAATGGGGTAGGATGGCTTTTTTGCCCTCGTGGCACATTAAAGGTGTTGTCGGTACCATTTAAGAGTTATTATTGGAGTGTAATTTGTTAGAAATGGTAAAACCATCCATCAGCTGTTCGTGAGTGAGATGCTCTGTGACGGTATCTGTTTCGAGGTGACTGCCCCTGCCTCTGTATCAGACCCTCCCGTGTCATGTCTGACCATTCAGGGCATCCCTCTCCAGATTGGTTGGGGCAATCTATCTTTAATGTCAATCATAGGTGTGGGGAATGCTGAGCTTCTCAATGGGGGAGAAACCATGCAGGGAGGTGAGGAAGAACAGAGAGGAAGGGGAAGTTTTATCCGCTGGGGTTGAGTTTCAAAATCTTGCTCTCTTCTGCACTCTCTCTTTTCAACTCTTACATCGAACCCTAACCCTACGCTAGCTTCGAGATGGCCGACAATTAATGTGCGTGTTATGTGCGCATTCCCTCAACATTAGGTTGATGTTGAGGGAATGTGCACGTGACATAACACACATTAATTGTCGATGTCTGAAATGCCGAATTGTGTGCTGTCCATTGTCGTGGGGATGGATTGAGATCCGATTGGGAGGTTTTCAGTGCTCCATGTGGAATGGTAACCAAACCTAAGAAGAATGCACCGAGTACAAAAAGAGCTCACCGACACTCAGCCTCCCTCCAGTCCCAGCGGTGTCCACGCTTGACAGAAACCTAAAGTTCTGGCTATACCTCGGACTGACCCGCAAGCTGTCGAAACCAAGGTTGACAGCTTGGCTCCTGACACACACACACACACGCGCACACGCACACACACACGCACACACACGCACACACACACACGCACACACACACACACACACACACACACACACACACACACACACACACACACACACACACACACACACACACACACACACACACACACACACACACACACACACACACACACACAGGTGAAGTCCAGTGTGTACATGCATACACTATAGTGTATACGGCACATAGAGGTTGTCCATCAACAGCACGGCGATGCAGTGCCAGCAACGGCAATAGCTCATATCAACACAGTGAGTCCAACGCACAGTTAAAAGAAGTGAGCAGCAATTGTCTGCGACTCCTTACAGGAGTTCCTCGCTCAGTCTCTCTTTCTTGCACTCTTGCGGTTTTCTCTAATTGTTTTAGGGCGGGGGTAAGGCCGGTCCCCAGATGACTGTAATCTGGGGCCTTGCTTCTCCTTTCCAATATAAACACTGCAGGATTATTACTGAGAAAGAGAGAGAGCGAGCGAGGGCGAGACTCCTCTATAATCTTTGGTGCAAATTGGTAAAAATCGCCCTTTTTCGATATCTGCTCATTTATATGGCGTTCAGTATCTTGTGATTAGTACATGTTGTCAAAGCCAGTTACAAAACGCTAGCTTCTGGGGTTGTTTAGGGTTTAATCACAAAGTTGAATCCGTCCAATGCTTTTCTCTGGCTGCAGTGAAAAAGTTCCATAGTGTCAGTTTTCATGATTTTTCGTCCCTTATACATTTCCTCTCTTTCTCTGTGTCTCACTTGCATGCGTGGTTGACTTGTTACGTAAAGCCCCGGTGAGACGCCTGCCACTGAAAACCCTCCCGAAAGGCCCCCTACCAAGGAGCCAGTGGTTGTAAGGAAACGCACAGGGAAACCAGCTTGTTTTCAGAGGATGAGGGATGGATATCACACCACAGGTGATGGATAGACCCACGCTGTTTTACTATTCACTTCAGAATCATTGTTTTGAATATGGTTCAATTATATAATAAGGACCCTAGGTTCCCTGTAATCCCTTTGGTGAGTAAATGGTAAATGGACTGCATTTATACCGCGCTTTTCACACCAGCGGCCACTCAAAGCGCTGTACAATACTGCCTAACATCCCCCATTCATGCACAAATGCACACACCCAGTGGCGACTCGTCATTAGGAGCAAGTGGGCCTCACTTGCTCTCACAAGAAAAAAAGAACAGAAAATGAAAATGAAAAAAAATATATATATAAAAAAAGTAATATCACAGTATACTGTATATATATATAAATAAATAATAATCTCCCCAGAAAGTACTGTGAAATAATAAGTTTGGCGCTTTTATTTAATTTTTAGTCGACCCTGGCTTGCTTCTTCCGGCTGAGTTTGCCTGGAGGGGCTAGGCCCCTAGCCCAGTGTAATGTGCATTGGACTTGAAAAACTGAAATGTGCATGCTCAGCGTGTTTCTCTGTTGAAGTGGACGGAGATTATTTTACTTCTGGTGGGGTTAGCCCCACCGGAAGTGGGGTTAGCTTGTGGAAGTGGGGTTAGCTCGTGGAAGTGGGGTTAGCTCGTGGAAGTGGGGTTAGCTCGTGGAAGTGGGGTTAGCTCGTGGAAGTGGGGTTAGCTCGTGGAAGTGGGGTTAGCTCGTGGAAGTGGGGTTAGCTCGTGGAAGTGGGGTTAGCTCGTGGAAGTGGGGTTAGCTTGTGGAAGTGGGATTAGCTCGTGGAAGTGGGGTCCTGGTTGTTCACAGTTCATTGGCTGTAGGGTGAGGCACGTGATGAGTCATGACTCGAGGGACCTCCCACCTCACCTCACGTGCCGCGCGCAAGAAGTCCGGTAGCGAAGAAGAGAAGGAGAAGGATAACTTTGCAGAGGCACACAAACGAAAACGAAT
This sequence comes from Melanogrammus aeglefinus, assembly GCA_900291075.1. Taxonomy (NCBI): domain Eukaryota; kingdom Metazoa; phylum Chordata; class Actinopteri; order Gadiformes; family Gadidae; genus Melanogrammus; species Melanogrammus aeglefinus. The sequence continues at coordinate 61,587 of OLKM01001826.1, read as the reverse complement.
CGACAACATGAACGTGGTAGATCATCTATTGGAGCACAGATTTGAGACCCTTAGTCTGGAGGGAAAAATGAGAGGTAAAACGCCTTATGTCTTGTGCTCTTCTGTCTATTTATGTTTTTTTACAGTCTTATGTTCCCGCTGCTGGCCTGCACCTTGTCGTGGTGGCGAGTGGGCTTTAAACCAAGACAGGCCATTCTGAATCTTTTTTCTTTCACAGCTACACTGCTTAAGCCTATGGGAGGTGACATAGGGTTCTTATAGTAGCTCTTATAGCTGTTGGCAGTAGTATCATTTTATTCTGAGGTTTGCAGAAGCTTAGTTTAAAGTTTAAAAACTTTTAAAAACTGTACTTTCATTATTGCAATGTTTTGATGTCAGCAATCTGATACATGGAGAACAGTCACTCAGTTAAAAAACAAAAAGCCCAGCATACTGAATAGTGTTAAAGTATATCTTTATTTGTAATGGTTGTGAGGGCCCCAGTACCTGCCTGCTGTCCTGGCAGGTCCTTGTGGGTGGAGCTGAGGGCTGAATAGAGAATGGGGAACACCAAGTCAGGGCTACAAACAGCATGGTGGGACACTGACTAAGGAAGACCAATGAAGGAAGCTCATTCTCTATTTTGAAATACTTACCTTTTTTATTTGTAATATATTAGGGCTGTAACAAAAATGAATTTCAAACTAAATTCAAATGCCCCATAATGTGTTTGGATGGATGTCTGTATGCCTGAAAAGCCAGTAGAAACACGAATAAAAGTGAAGGGTTCTTCCATTTTTGTAGAATGATTTCGGTTCAGTTTTAGACGCTGTTCAGCGTATGACTGCCCGTCACAGTTCAGATGCTGAACTACATGTTTACCTTCAGTCCTGTGTTGTGCAGGACAGCCGGGAGCAGGCGGAGTCAACCTCTACAAAGATCGGCACGACTGTGAAAATAAACGGGTGACGTCACGAACACCGGTTCGTCGTTTAAAAGAATAAAAAATATTAGCCTAGCCCCACCTGTTTTTTCCATGTAGGAACGCCACCGCACACACCGCACACACCATCTGTGCTCAACACACCCTGGCTACCGGAGTGGGGCGCTGAGGAAGTTCAGTCAGTGACCAGCGGGCTGTCACACGGCCATGACCAGGGTGTAAGACAGGGTGGGAACACCCTAGTGACCACTAGAGACACCGGGGTTAGCCCCCTACCCTAGTGACGACTAGAGACACGGGCTGTCACTACACGTGCCATGACCAGGGTGTAAGTAGAGAGACAGGGTTAGCCCGCTACCCTAGTGACCGACTAGAGACACGGGGTTATGCCTCCTACCCTAGTGACGACTAGAGACACCGGGTTAGCCCTTACCCTAGTGACGACTAGAGACACCGGGGTTAGCCCCTACCCCTAGTGACGACTAGAGACCACCGGGGTTATCCCCTTACCCTAGTGACGACTAGAGGACACCGGGGTTAGCCCTACCCTATGTGACGACATGTAGGAACGCCACCGCACACACCGCACACACCATCTGTGCTCAACACACCCTGGCTACCGGAGTGGGGCGCTGAGGAAGTTCAGTCAGTGACCAGCGGGCTGTCACACGGCCATGACCAGGGTGTAAGACAGGGTGGGAACACCCTAGTGACCACTAGAGACACCGGGGTTAGCCCCCTACCCTAGTGACGACTAGAGACACCGGGGTTAGCCCCTACCCTAGTGACGACTAGAGACACCGGGGTTAGCCCCTACCCTAGTGACGACTAGAGACACCGGGGTTAGCCCCTACCCTAGTGACGACTAGAGACACCGGGGTTAGCCCCTACCCTAGTGACGACTAGAGACACCGGGGTTAGCCCCCTACTCTAGTGATGAGTAGAGACACCGGGGTTATCCCCCTACCCTAGTGGTGAGTGGTACAAGGACACCGGGGTTAGCCCCCTACCCTAGTGACTGGTGTCATGGCTGTCATCATCTTAAGTGACGACAGGGAGACCAGTCCCTCGGTTTGATATCTCATCACACTGATGTTCCACAGGATTTGGGGATGTTAACTGGGCCAGAGGGATGAGCACCCCCTACTGGCCATCCAACACCTCCACCAGCACCACCCGCTCTCCCGTCCAAGAAAGGACCATGGTTAAAACCTCCTGAGGAACCACACAGATTTTCCAAAAAAGTCTTCCTCTGTGCCGTCTTGTGCTCTCCCGTCCAAGAAAGGACCATGGTTAAAACCTCCTGAGGAACCACACAGATTTTCCAAAAAAGTCTTCCTCTGTGCCGTCTTGTGTCCTCCCTCAATCCTAAATGCCTCCTCTCCTATACCCTCTTCTCCACACTTCTCCTTTCCTCTCTCCTCTTCTCACACACATTCTCTCTCGTCCTCTCCTTCCGTCTCTCCTCCTCCGTCCTCTCCTCATCTTTCTCCTCCTTTCCTCTCCTCTCCTCTCCTCATCTCTCTCCTCCTGTCCTCTACTTTCCTCTCTCCTCTCCTCCTCTCCTTCTCTCCTCTCCTCATCTTTCTCCTCCTTCTCCTCTCCTCTCCTCATCTCTCTCTTCCTGTCCTCTCCTTTCCTCTCTCCTCTCCTCCTCTCCTCCTCTCCTCTCCTCATCTTTCTTCTCCTCTCCTCTTTTCTCCCCATCTCTCTCCTCCTGTCCTCTCCTTTCCTCTCTCCTCTCCTCCTCTCCTCCTCTCCTCATCTTTCTTCTCCTCTCCTCTCCTCTCCTCATCTCTCTCCTCCTGTCCTCTCCTTCCCTCTCTCCTCTCCTCCTCTCCTCTCTCTCCTCATCTTTCTTCTCCTCTCCTCTTTTCTCCCCATCTCTCTCCTCCTCTCCTCTCCTTTCCTCTCTCCTCCTCTCCTCTCCTCTCCTCTCAGTTCTCCGTCTTCTGTTTCCTATTTCCTGACTTGTCTCTCAGCGTCTATCCCGGTCTCCTCACTCGACCCGGCGATCAGAATGGCCCTCTGCTCCTTGGTGGCCAGCCCTCTGAGCGCTCTCTCTCCAGGGGGCTGGTTTGAGGAGAGGCTCTACAGTGCTGCCTCGCTCTGGATAATGCTAGTATTCAGCGGATTGAAAAAAAAACTTCCAGAAAGGAGGGGGTGGGAGTGGAAGGCGATGCACGGGATGGATGGGGGTGTGTTGTCATAACACTCTCCACAGCTCTTGATCTCATAAGAGGAGCCGTCTGACGAGGGGAGCCTGCCGAAAGGATAAGAAGCCTGAAAACCACAGACGGGTGTGCGGAGACACACACACACACACACACACACACACACACACGCACGCACACACACACACACACACACGCACACAGACACACACACACACACACACACACACACACACACACAGATACACACACAGCCATACACACATACAAACTCACACACATAGAAAGACACAGACTCACACACATACAATCACACAGATAGACACACACACACACACACACACACACACACACACACACACACACACACACACACACACACACACACACACACACACACACACACACACACACACACACACAGATACACACACAGCCACACACACATACAAACCCACACACACAGAAACACACAGACTCACACACATACAATCACACAGCACACACACACACACACACACACACACACACACACACACACACACACACACACACACACACACACACACACACACATACACAAACAAAAACACAAACTCACAAAGACAGACTCACAGACTCTCGTAGCAGCTGAAGAAAGGATAGGGAAAGGACAGGCGTTATTACTCATTGAGCTGTATTCAGTTCAGTGTATTCGCCTTTATTCATGCACACAGACACACAAAGAAAGACACACACACACACACAATTATCCAACGTTAAACAGCAGCAACGTGTAGCTTGGGTTGACGGAGCCTAGGGCTCTATAGAGAGCCGTCGACACAGAGGACTGTGTGTACTGTATGGAGACACAGGCTAAGTGAGTGAGCTGAGAGGCAGCCGCTCCTGTCACAGGGACGGAGGCCGGTTCATTAGTTCAGCTTACATAAGTACGCTGTGGTTTGTATTGGCCTTATTACACCAAGGGGGGGGGGGGGGGGGAACCGGGCCAATACAGCAGCCGGTTATGCAAGGAGAGAAGAAGAAGCCAGAGTTTAACATCTGCCCCCCCCACATTCAACGCCTGCCTTTAATCCCCAAGAGAGAGACGGGGAGGGAGATAGAGAAGCAGACAGACACACAGAGCGATGGATAGATAGATAGACAGACTCATAAAAGAGAGTGGGAACCGTGGCTAAATCCAAATGTGGGAGAGCTCTTTATCAGCAGTGGTACGAGTCTCCCTGCTTTGTTTGCTCTGGGTGTTTTTTTGTGCGATTCTTTTTGCGGCGGCGGGGGGAAACTGAGTCTACTGCCAAAGCAGAAATTTCACGGCCTCAGAATATCTGAGGTAACTCAGAGTGCACGATTGAATTGCTTCTTGTGTCTGATGCAGAGCGCCCTGGGACAAATGTGTGTGGGCGTGTGTGTGTTTGTGTGTGTGTGTGTGTGTGTGTGTGTGTGTGTGTGTGTGTGTGTGTGTGTGTGTGTGTGTGTGTGTGTGTGTGTGTGTGTGTGTGTGTGTGTGTGTGTGTGTGTGTGTGTGTGTGTGTGTGTGCGCTTGCATGTGTGTGTGTGTGCACGCGGGTGTAAGTGTGTGTTTGCGCATTCAAAAAAAACGCCTTTATCTCTTGGAAACTGGTCCAACACATGTTCCTGTTTCTTCAAATCAATAAACATGATGGCTGGGAATATTTACAGGTAGTGGTTTGAAATCAAGCACTGCTTTTCTTTAAGATGTGCCCGACTGGCTCATTGGGAGCTAAAGCGGGCAGAGTAGCTATACGCAGTCTACAACGCCATGAGTGTCATACATTTATAAGGCATTGCCGTTCTAATTAATGTAAGAATGTATAATGTATATATATTTTTTTGCATCATTATTTATTGCATTGGCAACAAACACGTTTTGAGGGCATGACAGATAATGAGCAGGAAAATCCACTGTCATTTTTCAATGTGAAACACGGGCCGTTGAAAACATTGGCAGCAAACTCAAGTATGGTTCACTGTGTTGCTAGTCAACAAATCCGCGACTACATATTAGCATCCTGCCCTCTGCTAACTGCTCATGCTCTAATCGCTTTTGTGATCCGAAGCAGGAATCGCTTAAAGCCTCGAGCCAAAGCAATTCTTTATGGAAGGGTGAAGCTGGTAAGTATTGACACAAACAACCTTTGCCTTTTTTTTCTTCCTGCTTCCCGTTTTGAAGATTCTGCTGACAAGCACAGTACAGGTGAACTCTACGGAGAAAGTGCCTCCAATCGGAGAATGGTGGTAATAATGATGACAACATTGAATATATCCCATCATGCACCCTGCTTGTCCCGGTGAGAAGCATCTGTGAGTTCACAGCCATTCACTGATGCCACCATGTTGCAGTTCTGCTCTAAAAACCACCCTTCCCTAATAAAAAGGTTTTTCACCCGCCCCCCTCCTCCCCCTAAAGATTCTGCATATTTTTGCATAATTTGTAGGATGAATGGGTTCGCACAGCACATTTTTATCTGTAAGAGTTTCACAAGTTTCCTCCAAAGAAGAAAAAAACCCAATGACATGTTTGTTTGTCTGCGTCTGATGAGGTGGCATTGGAAGACGCCGACAGCCAATGGCATCGAGTGTCACCTACACCATGTGACCTCTGCCGGGGTTTGTTTACAGTGTTGAATGTGGATTACGGGCCGTGTGTCCTTTGGCCCACTGGCCTCAGTGTGACTCGGTCCACACGGACAAAAAAATAGAAGACTCTGTCCTAGAAATACAATTTGGAACGGGGCTTTCAGAGCCTCCCACTATTGGCTATTGTGTGGAGACGGAGAAAGAGACGCAGACAGTCAAGACCCGAGTCCTGGGAGTTTACCCCTATGATGGAAAGTGCTGTGTCCTGTCTGAACTTGTGGAAACTTTGTGTCACAGATGCTCATCCGTTTGGTGGACTTCCACTTTGACAGGCGTTAAGCAGCTGGATCACATGAACCCACAGGTTTTGCTGCTGATAAGCAGTGGCGGTTTAGGCACGGGCGAACACCCCCCACCCCCCACGCTTGGAGGAAGTCTTGCCCGGGGCGCCACTGGACGTAGAACCGCCACTGCTGATAAGAGACTGTGACAATAATCTTGCAGCTGATGGTTACAGTTTATATATTAAGGTAACCCACTGGGGAAAGGTTGATAGGTAAAGAAAAGATCTGAGTCAAACCCGGCATTCACACTGTGTTCAGTAAAGGGCTATACATTTGGTCAAACTGAAATTGTAGTTCATGATAACATAACAACAAGGGCCTCGCTGTGTTTAACTTTTACATCGTCTCACAAATCTGACTTTAGATTAATCATCTAAATTCTTATCTTAGAATAGCTCAAATTTGGGTTTCACTTTGCTTAACTTCCTCTTTGTTTCAACCAATGATGTTGCTGGGAGCGGGGATGGTAAATAAAGGCAAGACACAACCTCAGCCAGCGCTTGTAAAGCTTTCCCTTAGCCGGTAAGAAGACAAGCTTAAAAATCCTGGCTGAATGCTGTCACCAATGTTCGTATAGAAAGTGATGGAAAGACTTTGAATCAACACTGTGTTACGACGGGCCACAGTACCAAGATACTAAATCCTCCTCTGAAACCTACCTCTTGCCACTCGCAAAGAGGTTTTTCTTCGGTAGAATATCTCCACACTAAGAGATAGGATGACGGCGGGACTCATCGTCAGTGTTTCTGCCGCCAGTTCAATGTTTCTGGCCCAGGATTTGTCATCCCCACCAAGTTCTGCAACAGCTCTGGTTCCGGAAGTAAATTTCCCATTTATTTCCTACGTTGACTTTTCGTAAAATCGTTATATAAAGAGTTCCAAGCCTCGAACCAAGCCAAAATTTGGAAAATGGAATAAGGTGCAAGACTGTTAATTAAAGTTAAGGAACTACTTCTCGCGTAAACCATTGTTAACTTTTTTGCAATACATTTTCACAATATAACGGTGTGGGGTATGTATAATTTGGATGGTTATTACGTAATGGCCTTTAATCAAAACCTCTATGGAGAAAATGAATGGGACATTTACTGTCAGAACCACACTGTGGAGCTCTATAGCATAGTAGGAATACTGTGTCGAGATGAACCATTACATTCAAATTATTAGTATTAGTATTACTAGCATTACAGATCATAAGACCTGAATGCATCCGGAATTTCTAGGATTCTTCACCACCCATTGAATTAACAATGTGATATTGTTTAAATGGTTAGCCCATGTGCTGTCCCTGGATAATCCTGTGAGCGAGCATACAAAGACAAGACAGACTGAGAGATGGAAAGAGAGAGAGAGAGAGAGAGAGAGAGAGAGAGAGAGAGAGAGAGAGAGAGAGAGAGGAGAGAGGAGAGAGAGAGAGAGAGAGAGAGAGAGAGAGAGAGAGAGAGAGAGAGAGAGAGAGAGAGAGGGAGAGGGGATGAGATTGCGAGAGAGAGGGAGGGAGAGGGAGGGCGAGAGAGCGAGACAGGGAGGGAGCGGGAGGGAAGGAGGGAGGGAGGGAGAGAGAGAGGGAGGGAGATAGAGAGAGGAGAGAGAGAGAGAGAGAGAGAGAGAGAGAGAGAGAGAGAGAGAGAGAGGGGAGGGGAGGGAGGGAGGGAGGGAGGGAGAGAGAGAGAGAGAGCAGAGAGATAGAGAGACCCTCACTGATTACAATGGTCCTATGGAGGGGAGGAAAATAAAGGCTAATGATTTGAGTGTCTTGGACAATCTGTTAAATTGCAGTCAAAGCGGCGTGGCGAGGGCAGGTGCCTGGCCAGCCGTGGACTCATTAGGGGGAATGTTTGCAGTAAATTACCATGGGAGAGGTCGCCTTCATCCCGGCAGCCTCACTCAGTTATTAAACTGCTCTTGACAAGAGGGCGGGGGGGGGGGGCTCCTCCTCTTCCTCCTCTCTGGAGGAGTGTTTGCACGCTCTGGTCTGCTCTGTGGGGATGGGTTTGAAGGGGTTTGTATGTGTTACGACCACCACAACCAAGACCCCGTCTTCAGGGCATCAATCCACATGTGCTCATGTGGATTGCCTGCAAGGCGATAGAATGAGAACTGAAACTGTACACTCATAAGTAGACTTTTATTAAATCCTTCATTCCAATTTGTATATTTGTATATATTTATGTATATTTACCTGGATGACAATATAGGCTTTGTGGCTTCATGATCTTAATTGCACATGTGTGGGTGTGGGAGTGGGAGTGGGAGTGGGAGTGGGATCCCTTTTTGAAAGCTGCTTCCGAGGCTTTCTGGACCGCTTAACCTCCATCATGGAAGAGCGCTGGACTGTGGTGTGTTGTCTGAACCGGTTAGGGGCCAGCGAAACCATCTGAGACCCAAACAGTGATTAAGGTCTTAATTATGTGCTGCTGTTATGACACGCCGCGGACCAGGCTGGCATTCTAATTTCAATCTCTAAAAGGTAGTCTGTTCATTACCTCACCCCAGGAGGACACCTGCTAAATGAAACTAAACCAAATCCAAGCCTTTCAGTGTTTCAACCGTAAAAGTGGATGTATTTAATGAAAAATATTCATTTTCAGCCTTATAGCCACCTCAATTTGCCGCATACAGCCCGACGATATTCGCTTCACTCATTAGTTCTGTGGAGTCCGCCGTCGGCAGTTTATGTCGAGGGGGGCGTCGCCAGTCAACCTGACTCTGTAGCCGATTGGATTAGCCGGTCAATCCTGCAATCCGACGACAAATACTGCTGTGCGAACCCATATACTGGCCGTGTTTTGATAGTAAATACCATTGGCTGACCCTTAACGCTTCCATTTGCACTCTGTCTGCGGGTGAACCCTGAGGGGAGCTCGCTGGCCCCATGTTAATACCCCAACGCATCCCCGGAAAGACCTCCACACGTTAATACCCCAACGCATCCCCGGAAAAACCTCTGCGCATCCTCGGAGGCTGCATGGTTTCTTTGGATTGTGCGAGTGAGGGGGGGGAGCGGGGGGGGGGGTGGGGGGTGGGGGGGGCAGCGCTGGTGTGGGGGGAGGGGAGGGGGGCCTGCGGGTGGGTAGACCTTGTCAGATGGAGGCAGCCTCTGGCAGTGACTTCCTGTCTCGTGCCAGTCAACTGGGACAAGTGTTTTCCTCCTCCCAGTCACGGCACTGTGATGACTGCCACTGTGCAGGGAGAGCTGTTCCCGTCCCGCGCCCGCGTTGCTGTGTCAAGGCCATTGCTACGTCTGATCTGCTACGTGTGATTGTGATTATGTGCGCTGGGTCGTTTGCATAATTTGTGTGTTTTCTTCTCCTTGATGTGCGTGAGTATTTCGTCAATTCCTGTCCTGTACGGGTATGCATGAGTATGTTTTTATAAGTGCGTGTGTGTATGTGTGTGCGTGTGCCTGGCTAGCATGAGTTAGAGTATGTGTGTGTGTGTGTGTGTGTGTGTGTGTGTGTGTGTGTGTGTGTGTGTGTGTGTGTGTGTGTGTGTGTGTGTGTGTGTGTGTGTGTGTGTGTGTGTGTGTGTGTGTGTGTGTGTGTGTGTGTGTGTGTGTGTGTGTGTGTGTGAGTGTGTTTTTGTATGTGTGTGTGAGTGTGTCTGTGCCCGGCTAGCGTGAGATAGAGAATGTATTTGTGTATGTGCGTGTGTGTGTGTGTGTGTGTGTGTGTGTGTGTGTGTGTGTGTGTGTGTGTGTGTGTGTGTGTGTGCGTGTGTGTGTGTGTGTGTGTGTGTGCGTGTGTGTGTGTGTGTGTGTGTGTGAGTGTGTTTTTGTATGTGTGTGTGATGTGTATGTGTGCCGCGGCTAGCGTGAGATAGAGAATGTATTTGTGTTTATGTGCGTGTGATGTGTGTGTGTGTGTGTGTGTGTGTGTGTGTGTGTGTGTGTGTGTGTGTGTGTGTGTGTGTGTGTGTGTGTGTGTGTGTGTGTGTGTGTGTGTGTGTTGGTGCATGTATGTGCGTGTGTGTGAGTGTGTGTGTGTGTGTGTGTGTGTGCGTGTGTGTCTTTGTATGTGTGTGTGTGTGCATATGGATGTGTGTGTCTGTATGTGTGTGTGTGCCTGGCTAGCATGAGTTAGAGTATGTGTGTGTGTGTGTGTGTGTGTGTGTGTGTGTGTGTGTGTGTGTGTGTGTGTGTGTGTGTGTGTGTGTGTGTGTGTGTAGTGTGTTCCTGTGTGGTGTGTGTGTGTCTGTGCCCGGCTAGCGTGAGTCCAGACTCTGTGTATTGGGTGCTTCCGTGACTGGCCGGGACCTCCCCGCTGTGCTGCTGAGTGCCTCCCCTTCAGCCGCATTAAAATAAGATGAGCGCATGTCCGGGCAGAGCTCTGGGTTGTGTGCACACACGTGCACGGACGTGCAGGGGGGGGCGGGCGAGGAGGTAGGTGGCGGGGGCTGGGGGGCTGGGGGGCTGGGGGGAGGTTAAGGGCCTACAAAGTAAGAGAGATCCAGATCACGAGACTGTCGAAACACACCAAGCTGAGGGCCAGGCACGAGAGGCCAGCTCCGTGTGTGTGTGTGTCTGCCTCCATGAGTGTGTGTGTGTGTGTGTGTCTGCCTCCATGAGTGTGTGTGTGTCTGCCTCCATGAGTGTGTGTGTGTGTCTTGATGAGTGTGTATGTGGGTCTCTGCTTCCATGAGTGTGTGTGTGTCTTCTTCCATCAGTGTGTGTGTGTGTGGGTCTCTGCTTACATGCGTACGACCGTTTGTATGTCTATCTATATAGATATATCCACCGATATATGTGCGATATATGTATTGATATGTGTGTGTCTGATTATGTTAATCTATCTGTCTGTCTGTGTGTGTGTGTGTGTGTGTGTGTGTGTGTGTGTGTGTGTGTGTGTGTGTGTGTGTGTGTGTGTGTGTGTGTGTGTGTGTGTGTGTGTGTGTGTGTGTGTGTGTGTGTGTGTGTGCGTGTGTGTGTGTGTGTGTGTGTGTGTGTGTGTGTATGTGTTTGTGTTTGTGTTTGTGTGATTGTGTGTGTGTCTTTGCCTTTGCATGGGTATATTTGTGCGCAAGTGTGTGTTTGTGTGCCTGTGTGTGTGCGCGTGCGTGTGTGTATGTGTACCTGCGTGTGTGTTTGTGTGTGTGTTTATCTGCCTGTGTGTGTGTGTGTTACTACCCCTATGGGCCATAAAACCAAGATGGGCCATGTTGGATATTGGAGAAAGAGGGAAAAAGAGATAGTTGAGGGAGGGAGAGGAGGGAGAGGGGAGGAGGGAGGAAGGAAGAGGAGAGGGAGATGAGAGGGAGGGAGAGGAGAGGAGGGAGGAGGGGAGAGAGGGGAGGAAGGGAGGAGGGAGGGAGGAGGAGGGAGAGGAGGAAGGAGAGGGAGGAAGGGAGAGGAAGGGAGGGAGGAGGGAGGGAGGAGGAGGGAGAGGGAGGAGGGAGAGGGAGGAGGAGACGGGGGAAGGGGGATGAGGGAAGGGAGAGGGAGGAGGGAGGAGAGGGAGGAGGGAGAGGGGGGGGGAAGGAGGGAGGGGGGAGAGGGAAGGGGGGAGGGAGGGGGGAGGAAGGGAGAGAGGCGGGGAGGAGGGGTGGGGAGGAATGGAGAGGGGAGGAGGGAGGAGGGAGGAGAGAGAAGGAGAGGGAGAGGGAGGGGGTGAGAGGGAGAGGGAGGAAAAAGAGAGGGGGAGGGGGAGGGGGAAAGAAGGAGGGGAGGGGGGGAGCAGGGGAGGGAGGGGAGGGGGGGGGGAGAGGGAAAAAGAGGGGGGGAGGGAGGGGGAGATGTGTACATGGTGTGTAATTGGCTCTTAAGTGCAGCACACGTCTTGGCCCCAGGAGCCCCCTCTCTCCCGGCCGCTT
>OLKM01001826.1:42500-43989 GCA_900291075.1 Melanogrammus aeglefinus | reverse complement strand
GCACGGACACACACACAAACACACACACACACACCACACACACACACACACACACACACACACACACACACACACACACACACACACACACACACACACACTGACACACGCACACACAAAAATACACAACTCAACTTCTCTTTGATCTACAAAACACCCACATCCCCAAAATCCCCCCCGACAGAAGTTTAGTAACTTTCTCCCTTCCTACCTTGTGTTTGAATTTCTCGCTCTCACTCACACTCTCTCAAGCGCACACACACCCGCACGCCCGCACGCACCCACGCATGGAAGGCCAACAGGGTAAAACCTATTGTCTTGATAACATCAAAGTAGAATATGTCATTTTAGCTATCATAGCGCCGCATTTTATGTTGTTGTATTTTATTACTGAGTATACATGCTCAGGTTTAAGGGTTCAAAACGCCCTTATTATTAAATGGGCCTAAAAGACAGTGTTATGCACGGCTTTTCAACAATCTATTTAACGCCTTTAATAGTGCGATCAGAGAAATCAAAAGGAGCTCATTTGAGGAAGAGCTCATTTGACTGCTTGCTGTTGAACGTGGTGTTATATGAGCACGTTAAATAGCACGTTAAAAAGCCGTTCAAAACGCTGTCTTTAATGCCGTAGTAGAGAGAGGAGGGAAAAGTGGCATAAGAGACAGCATTTTGAACAACTAAAATGGGGAATTTTGCGTTGATTTTAATCAGCACACATCCAGGCATGGTTTTTACCATTTTGGCCTTCATACACACAAACACACATAACCACGCACAACAATGGTGCTATGAAAATGGTGCAATGTTAAAAAATAAAGATTTGCTTTTACTGAAAGACATGTTTTGCAAATTGGGTGTCCATGAGTGGATCCTCAGGGGCGATTCAGCAACACAAACCAGTTCTTTGATACCAATTCAAACATGTTTTACTTCAAGCAACAGCCAGAACTGCCACTTTAAGTCATTTTAGTGAAGGGGAGGCTAGCATGCAGTTCCTAAAACAGCCTGTAGCTGTGTCTGGGTTCTAACGGGAGTCATCGGGAAGGGTAACCAGTGAACATACCACTGCCTGCTGTTGGTCAACAAGCCCTGCTGAATTATAACATCAGCATCTTGAATCTGTTAGCATGCGACATCTGTAAAATATGGACGATCATGACCCACTCTCTCCTCACTTCAGGATGAACCCCGTTGGAGGCGAGGCTTGCTGAGGTAGTGAGAGATTATGAGCGTTCATATGATCGCTCAAGCAGGGACTACAAGGACACAGAGACGGTAAGACACTCCTGGTGTCATTAAAAGAACAACCCACACAAGCCAGTGTCTACGTTGTACCCGGCCCAAATCGCAGTATTCAGCAGAAGTTTGACAGCCGATGCGAGTACGCCAATTTAGATTTTGTTTGTTAGAGTAATGGGGCTCTTATTTTAGCTTATTTTTCAATCAAAGTTTTATTTTTCTTTGCAAACATGTTGTATTATACATA
>OLKM01001826.1:35000-37500 GCA_900291075.1 Melanogrammus aeglefinus | reverse complement strand
TCATGCAAAATTCGACATTTCACTATTACTCAGTTTTATGGCCTCTTCCAGGTAATGCATTTTAATAATACATATTAGAATTACATATTATTAGAATGTTTTATTATTGCTCTCTAAGCAGCCTCCTTCGTGAGATGCTAAATAAACATAAATACAGGTAATCCATAGTCCATGAAACATGAACGTTGGAGGGAGAGCGCTTATTAAAGCCCTACGTGCAGGTTAACCGGAAGTTTTGCTTAATGGGTACATAAAGCACTCAAAATACGTGTATTATTTATAAAATGGCTCAAATAGTGTTAAAGTCCAGTTTTTGTCGTTTTTGGCAGTAACGGGTGTTTTCTAACGCCATTCGGCGATGACTCAAAATATGTGTATCATTTATAAAATGTCTCCAAAATAGTGTTAAAGTCCAGTTTTTGAACCACAAATAACCTGTTTCATGGCCCACAACAGTATAATTTTGAACCTGTCAGACGTGAGAGAGGGCGAAGGAGGAATGGCCGAGAACTGATGGCGGTCAAAGCCAATTAAATGCATGGTCAGAGGAGAATGAGTGGAGAGTTGCTATCATTTAGCAACCAGCAACGAGCGCTGGAGCTAGTCAATGAACAGCAGTGCATACAATACGACACTTTTATTTATTTTTACTGTCAGTGAATAGCATCGAGTGAAAGTCAACGTTTTCTTTATATCTAGTGACAGCGATTATGTCGTAAGTACCGGTAAACTTAGTCAGAAGATCTAGAAATAGAAGGCATAATGCTAGCTATGGGCTAACTTAGCCTATCGGACAGCAATCAGTGCACTTGCAAATGAGTGCCTGCAAGTATAACCGATCGTGGTGTGACATTATTCAACCATCAATCTACCGCAAATACGACCAGACAGATGTACATTGAACACATACACAAAGCACACCACCGTCCAACCCAGCGGCGGATGCTGACAGACAGCCCACAACAAGCCAAACCACCACACGGCAGGTCTCTGTCTCTCTCTCTCTCTCTCTCTCTCTCTCTCTCTCTCTCTCTCTCTCTCTCTCTCTCTCTCTCTCTCTCTCTCTCTCTCTCTCTCTCTCTCTCTCTCTCTCTCTCTGCCTCTGTCTCTCTCTCTGTCTCTCTCTCTCTCTCTCTCTCTCTCTCTCTCTCTCTCTCTCTCTCTCTCTCTCTCTCTCTCTCTCTCTCTCTCTCTCTCTCTCTCTCTCTCTCCCTCCCCCACCCCCCAACTTATCCAACTCCAAGGCTAGGCTGCTTCACTAAGACCACAACTAACCACAAGGCCTTCATAACCATGCAGTTACTGTTTTTTATGTTTGTTGTGTCACTATTTAGCATGGAGCTGACTGACAACCTTTCACTGCAATGTATTGTGTATGTGACGAATAAAATCTGAATCAGTATGCCGAAGCCGAAAAGGACCTACGCACAGTCGCACACACTCATCTTATGCAAAACAATTCGTTTTATCATCAACATTCAGTCACTGCAAAGATTTAAAGACTAGCCTCTTACCATAAGTTAGAATGGACCCAAAGTATGTGATTGATACAGTCTGGTTCAGCTTTCGCTTGCTATCAGTTTTTTAATATGACTTCTCAACATTACGTCTTTCTTGTGTTAGGCGCACATGGCTAATTTGCATACGCGCACAGGATTGGCTGGCTCCGCAAGTTAATTAATAGAACATATTTAATTATCTTTCTATCTGTCTATCTATCTATCTATCTATCTATCTATCTATCTATCTATCTATCTATCTATCTATCTATCTATCTATCTATCTATCTGTCTGTCTGTCTGTCTGTCTGTCTGTCTATCTATCTATCTATCTATCTATCTATCTATCTATCTATCTATCTATCTATCTATCTATCTATCTATCTATCTATCTATCTATCTATCTATCTATCTATCTATCTATCTATCTATCTATCTATCTATCTCATCTATCTATCTATCTATCTATCTGTCTATCTATGCTATCTATCTATCTATCTATCTGTCTTATCGCATCTGTCTAATTTGCATACGCGCACTATGATCTGTCTGGCTCCCAATCTATCTAATCAAATAATAGACATATTTAATTATCTTTCTATCTGTCTATCTATCTATCTATCAACGCATGGGTCTAGTTTTAATGTGATGTATTTTCCAGTCAGACGTGTTGTCTCCCTTGTTCTGTGTGGTCTTGTAGGCTATACTGTGTGAGCCGAATCACCTAAATGAATTCCCGACGTGTAGCTTGGTATTAATAAAGACTTGACTAGGCTATTTATTTATCTAGGCTACTGACATTTTGCAATGAAAACAATATCGAGTTTGAGATGTCAATCTGGGATATTGACCAATATCCCGAGATGGCGAACCAATCAAATTGTGCAATCTTAGGAGGTTCACGTGTAGCATATACTAACTATATATATATCTATGTTTTTATCTATGTATCTGTATAATCTGTTGAACACTCTCTTACTAGTCTCTACTCTCAAAGGGTC
>OLKM01001826.1:27500-30000 GCA_900291075.1 Melanogrammus aeglefinus | reverse complement strand
GAATTGATAAGAATTTCACGATTCTGATTCCGATTCCGATTCTGCTTATCGCTCCAATTCCTTATCGATTCTCTTATCGATTCTCATTGGGTGAGAAAATAAGTACAAATGTGTTTTTTTGTATTAAATCTCTTTAATATCTGATTAGAAGTGCGTCTAGTATTAGGAAATTGTACATTTTCACGTCAATTGGTCTAGACAAAAAAATGTTTGTTTGGCTTTTTAAGCCCAAATGCCATCATTATGTGCTATAAAACTAAAATCACAGGCTGAACACAGTCAAGTAAGAGCTTCTGCTTTTTGGAATACTAATAGTGCTCATTTGCACTTCAACGTGTAACAAAATTCAACTGACATAAACCAAATAAATAAGATCTTCTGTAAAGATAGGAACACAACTAACAACTTCGGCAAATTAGCAATTTTTGTGCTGCTCGATTCACTTGCGTCGCAAGTTAGTAGTAATGTATCAAACACGCGGCATTCTTGCATGCTGTGTAGCCAAATGTTTCAGCATATTGGAGGTAGTTCCCCCCTTTGATGAAATGGAAACTTTACAATTGTTGCAAGTGGCAATATTGTCAGTCTATTCGCGTGAAATACAACCAAGCTTTAGAGCGCTTCTTCCTTCGGCCTTCTTGCTGCGTTCTGAACCAAAACAAAGCAGTGTGTGTGACGTCATGACGCATTTTCCGCCACCGGAACCGATAAGCGGAATCGTTAAGCAGGCTTGCTAATGATTCCAAGGAATCGGGTGACTCGGCACCGGTTCTGAACAAGAACCGGTTCTCGATACCCATCCCTACTAGAGAGTGAGTGCCAATCAATGATACCGAAATCAGATAAAGTCGGCTCTCTTTGCTGTGCAAAGCATGTATCAGAAATCAGAACATTAAGATGTAGTAGTCACACAAGCTATTTTTGATTTTTGTAATATGGAATTATTTTAAAAAATGTACGCATAGGGCATTCAGGATTAGGACTGATATTGACCTAGGCCTCATCAATTGTGTTTTAATATCTTTAGCAGACTACTCTGTTGTTGTTGGCCTTTCATTTCTCCATCTCCCTCCCTTATGGAGCCCATTTCAGCACCGTGTCAGTGGACAGGTACAATCCTACGAACGCCGTGACTGCAGTGAACGCGCGTTCATGTTAAGAGGAGTTTCGGGAAACGCTCCAAAGAAATTTACGATGGATCGCAAGGTCCATCGTGAGAATGATCATACGAGTGTGGATCCATCGTTATCGGGAAACGGGGCCCTGGTCACCCCGGTCGTATGGTCAGCCTCACTGTATACTCGGTATACGGTGTACTCTCAGAATCCCGAGTGGTACCGACCAAAAGGGGGCCGTTCCTCAATCAAATGCTGCAAGCTAGGAGATTTCCCACTTTGCAACCCCTGCGGGTGGTGTACAAGGTACCTTGAACACAGCATAAGCTCTATTCACAGAGTGAGTGATAAGGGCATCGATGAAGACGCAGCAAAGCATGGCACGTTCTACAACAAGGTACCACAACAAGGTACAATAAAAGGTTCCACAACAAGGAACCATAACAAGGTACAACAACAAGGTACCACAACAAGGTAGGTACCACAAAAAAGGTACAACAATAAGGTAGGTACCACAACAAGGTACAATAAAAAGGTACAACAACAAGGTACAATAACAAGGTAGGTACCACAAAAAAGGTACAATAAAAGGTACCACAACAAGGAACCATAACAAGGTACAACAACAAGATACCACAATAAGGTAGGTACCACAAAAAAGGTGCAACATTAAGGTAGGTAGTACCGCAACAAGGTACAATAAAAAGGTACAACAACAAGGTACAATAAAAAGGTACAACAACAAGGTACAATAACAAGGAACCACAACAAGGTACAATGACAAGGTATAACAGCAAGGTAGCACAACACGGAACAACAAGGTACCACAAGTTACAACAACAAGGTATCACAACAGGGCACAACAAGTTACAACGACAAGGTACCACAACAAGGTACCACAACAATGTACAACAATAAGATTCAACAACAAGGTACCACACAAGGTACCACAACAATGTACAACAATAAGATTCAACAACAAGGTACCACAACAAGGCACAACAAGGTACATCAAGGTACCACAACAAAATACCACATCAATAATACAACAGGCACAACAAGGTTAGGTACCAACAAAATACCACATCAATATACAACATTACGGTAGGTACCACAACAATGTAACACAACAAGGTTCACAGGAGTAAACATTGAACCAACAAGGACAAAGAGAGGATGGACAATAACACGTTGTGACTTTAAATAATTAGATGGTATCGAGTGATCGCTTCCAAGTCTTTCTTGCAGACTTTGAAAGGCAATGAAGATAAAATGCGGGGCTGGGCACCAGAGGGTTGGAGGTGTTAATGACCGGCCTCCTCCTTAACCTTCAGCTTCCACCGCTGCTCCTGGGGGTTACTCCGTGTCATACTCTGGCCTAATTT
>OLKM01001826.1:0-22500 GCA_900291075.1 Melanogrammus aeglefinus | reverse complement strand
AGGTTGTTGGAAGAATAGATAGTTGGTAGTTGGTAGCATAGGTAGTTGGTAGTTGTAAGCATTGTTTGTTGGTAGCATTGCTTGAAAACAGTCTTTGGAGACCCCTGTTCATGCAACTATAAAGGGCATGTTGCTGTGAACAAAGGATGGACTAAAATAAATGCATGAAGGAAGCTTCTGTAGGATCTCCAGATCTTGTCCTAGATTAGGTGTAGATCGAGAAACGCTACAATTTCAAAGGACACAGCCAAATCCTGTGATGTATTAATAGACCGCTCGTGTAGGGACAACGTCTTTTCAACGCATGCATCTTGAAAGTTCAGTAATACGTTGTTAGAGCAGGACGGTGTAACTCCTGACCTTTAAAGCTCTTAACAGACAGCTAATGGGTCTCTCGGGATTAGAGAAAATCTTCAACAGCATTTCATAGAGAGAGCCACGAAAGATAGAACGAGGACTTTCCCATCTCCCGTTTCTGGAGATGGGATTCGCAGCAGACACATCAAATGCTGGTCAAGTCTTTTTTTCACAACTTGTTAAAAAAAGATGGTTTATCGCTCAGGGTTATAAAAAGAGCAGAACACACAAATTTAAATTTTGGTGGGCCATTGCATTTTCATTGGTGTGACACGCTGTATATGCTGTCGCACCCTAGCCATGCACAGATGTTTGGTTGCTTACGAATTGTGTAATTTATCAAGGCAAACTTCAACACTCAGTCATTGGTCAATTATCCTTCTTTAATAACTAGAACAGCGTGTACATCATGGATGGAACATTAAATGCATTATATAGTTGTTAAAAAAGCTATAATATAATCTTAAGGATGAAATTATCCCCAAGCATTTTATTTAGTTTTCATTTAATTGCTCCATTAGTGTTATCGGACTCATCCCAGCGCTATCGTCACAGCACCAATTAAACTCCAATGGGGGTGGAGATGGGAGGAGGATGGATGGACGGAAAGGAAGGTAAGAAGTAACCATCCCTATGGGATGTGATGTGTTACGTGGTTAAGGCCTATTGCCCTCCATACTAAAGATATGAAAACATTAAGGTTAATGTAAATCATCTTAGGGCTGCCTTGGGACAAATAAAATAAGCATGAGCTCTAATAAAACTATCTAAATGAGCAGTTACAGCCACTTTGCGGTCTCCGATAGGGAAGTGATTGCAGTGCTGCTTCGAGCACGGATCAGCAGCAGCATTTTCATTCCTGAAATATAAACCGGCCCTATGGTGCAATGAATCGCCACTCTCCGACACAGAACTAGTCTGTTATGACTCGGTGTTCGGCGAGTGGTGACGACTGTATAGATATATGACTAATTATAACATACGGAACACGGCTTTTGCGGTTTTGTTCCGACTGTCACTTGACGCATCAAACAGCGGCACGCGCACAGGAACAACGTCTAAAACAAGACTGCACCGTTCCTAACCGCCTCTATCTGAGTTTAATTAAATTGACCTTTCTTTGAAACGCGGCGCTCTGCCATCTTCCAGTCCCACGGGGCTAGTGTACACTTTAATCTGCGCACAGACAAGGATACTTCTCAAATAAGTAGGGGCCCGATCCAGCGCTGACGTGTGGAGAATGCCATGGCGATAAAGGAAAACTTTTCCGTCACCCTTCCGAGGGGAAGGGAGGGAGGGAGTAGTTGGTAGTTGGTCGTTTTTTCCCAGTCAACGCACGAAAAATGGGTCGGGCGAGGGGCAATGTAAATCAGCTCAATGTAAAGCCGGGCAAGAGGAGTCTGCTGTCCTGGGACAGGGAAATTCCCCTTAGTGGACTGGGCCGTTGAAAGCCATGGTGTATCAACCAGTAAGGTGTGTTTAGGGCTGTTGTGAACTGTGTTTGGCCGGTTGCCTGTCAGGCCACATGGGCAAGTTGAGGAATATCGGTTGACCCAGTTCAACTCCAAATAAACGGGTCATGTCTGATCCGTTTGCGATCGGGAGCGAGAAGGAAAGGCAAGTACTTTGATGCTGAGAATGCGCCTTGAGTCTGAGAGACAAGGTTTGCAGTGTTTGAACTTTTGATGGGTCTGTGCCTCCCTCTGGAAAATATCTATTTAAGAAATACTGGAAAATGTGTAATTACTCAAATGACCACTTCGCGCAGCGCAGTATATCAGGGTGAGCGCCGCCTGAATCTCAATGGAGGTAACAGAGACAGAAATAAAGCTGGCTGCTGTCGCAGCCCCAATTAAACCAAAATGGGATGAAGATGGATGGATGATTGAGGTGGTTACATGAGCCAATTGTATTTCCAACGAAGTATCAAACCAATTATTAATGGATTATTAGGCTCTATGCAAATCCAGCTCTAGATATGCCCGGCTCTCAGTGGCATTGGACCCAGCACTCCTGAGCTGGTTCATCATTGGGCCGGCCCAATAATTACCTGATGTTTGTTTGTGTAGCATTAGGATCTTTGGAATATACCTCTATATATTTAAACACGCACTTGTAGCTTTAGCAAGACTATACAAGTACAACGATTTATTGAGACGATTTCTCTACATGCATTGCCTTGAGGATCAGCACATGTTGCTTAATTCTGGCTCAGAGACATTTGTATTTAATGGAGTTAATAGCTGTGATAGAGAAGTTACAAAGCACAGGTTTAGGTTTATAGAAGTCAACACAAAAAAGGACAACAATAGATCATAGATCAAGACTAAATGTAGTTTTTTTGGATTAATTCTCCTCCTCCGTCGTCGCCTTATTTGAATATACAAGATAACCAAGAAAGCACCACTCAGATTCTCCTAGCCCCCAGCAGAAGGGCAATGACCTGGAGAGAGAAACAGGTGTGGGGTCTTCTAGTGCCACGAATCCGCCAGATGCAGACACAATCAGTGTAATCACTGGCTCACATGCGGCTTGCATTCATTTCGCCCTCCTTGTCTGTCTCTGATCCCTTTATTAAATGGGAGTCAAGTTGGATAAGTGGCTCCCATTGATTCGTCAAGGTGGTCCACATTGACTTATGGGAAGCCGTTGACCAATATTCAGGGCTGCAGGGGCCGGGAGAGGCCAATTCAATCTCCTCAACATTTAATCTCAGAAGGAATTGTGTAGAGGCCCTCTGAACCAACTTCGATTTTGACCAGCTCCAAGATTTAGAAGTAGAACATTTCGCAAGACGAGGGAGCAGAGAAACGACAACAACCGATTCCTCCTTCTCAGCTTCAAGAAGATCCAGTTTCAGTTGGTCACTCCAATGATAGCAGTGGACCGAATACATCCAGAGACGGTGAGCAACACAAAGCCCTTGACACATGTAAGAAGACGGCTGCAATATAGGCTTCTCATGTAGGTGTTTTCAGCCAAGCTTGGGTTGTGTTTCTCAATGTGTTTTTCTGTGCCAGGTAACAATGGCTTCTAGCTCCAGAGCATTATGGTTTGTCATCTTAGAATCCCACGCACCTGACATGAAAACAGTGTTGTTTCAATCAATATCTTCATAATTCAATTTCAACTGCAACATTCATTTAAGTCAGAGACTTGCTTGGTTAGAAGTCTGTCAACGGGTTCACGCACAGAACGGTCCAAGCTGGGAAGGTGTTCTGTGATGGCAGATGGCTCCAAAAACAACTTCAGACTGCTCAGGATCTCGGAGGGCCACTTGGCACAGACCCAAACAACAGTCCCAAACTGTTGTGTGACAATTTAATGTACTTCTTGACTGGTTTATGACTAATATAATACGGGTTTGTTACCCGTATTATAAGAAACAGTCAGGTACGGTTGCAGAAATGTGTGTGTGTGTGTGTGTGTGTGTGTGTGTGTGTGTGTGTGTGTGTGTGTGTGTGTGTGTGTGTGTGTGTGTGCGTGTGTGTGTGTGTGTGCGTGTGTGCGTGTGTGTGTGTGTGTGTGTGTGTGTGTGTGTTTCTTTTGTTTTCCTGATTAACAAAAGCCTGGATCTTGACTATATTTCATGCCAGAGGTTTCCTCAGAACAGAACCGCCTACAATCAACACAGATCTGTTTATTTGGAGCAGTGTGAACCGGACACTTCCCAAGGAATGCAATATTTTTTTAAACCAGCTACAATTAAACTGTAGAGACAAAGAAATGAATCTGCGTCAAATAAAGCTAAATTATGACAGGGCGAAATAGGTAACGCACCCAGCCGCATAGTTCTACATGATCAACTTCCCCAATAAAACCCTGCCACGGTATTCAACGGTGTAGAAATTAGAGATTTTTATTTTTACTATGATGCCTTCGATTTTCCATCTGCGCTATGATGGCAGAATAGATCGGTAACAATTGCTTCTGTTGTTCAGCACCACAGGACAGCTGAGGACTGGTCATAATGGGATTTTTGACAACAATAAACATCTACAGGACAAGGAGAGAGCATCGGTCATCTGCCAGACACAAAATCTGCTTAAGAGGAGAAAACATTACCTCATTAGATTGCTTCATGGTGAAATCAGAAATAGGAAAAAACATTGAATGACACTGGCTTGTCTTTGCAATGCATATGCCTGATAAGTACCACTCAATATAACTTCTGAATACAATTTCAAATACTGGGGTTTAGTGCTATAAACTTCCTAAATACACCATTAGTTTCAGACACAGTTTAAAAAAAGGCAGTATTGGGCTGTCTCAAAATACATCATTTATTTTTAAGTTCTCCTACAATGTCTGAGTCCTCAACAGCCATCTGGGTGCTCATTTCATGGCAGAAAAAGATCCAAAGAAATCCAGATGGTACTCTTGGTCATAATTACTTTGCGGGTATTGTTTCATATCCCTTTATTCTATTTACGTATCATCAGCCACGCACAGCAATGAATGTACACACATACAGTGCAAACCAATAATCCACAGTTTATTTATTAAATCTACACTTTTGGATTGTTTTTCCACGTGTTTGTGTGTGTGTGTTTGTGTGCGTGGATGCGTGGCTGGGTCTAGATGATGTAAACATGATATGTATCTGATTGACGGGGTGCAAAAGACGTGTCTTGTGCCTTATCGCATCTGAACCACAACATAAGTCCATGTTTAGTCCATGATTGACATTGATTTCCGTTGATGGCAGTTGAATGTACATGATTTCTGAAACATATTCCTGTGTCTCTGCAGATTTTCCCTCTCACTCCCACTCACTGTCTCTCTGCCAACTGGCATATGAGTTGCCAGATTACCATACTGGCAACCATGGTTTGCTATTAAGCATATGCAGTCTATAGGATGACGTGTGTGTGGGGGTGTGTGTATGTGTGTGTGTGTGTGGGTGCGTGCGTGCGTGCGTTTGTGTGTGTGTGTGTGTGTGTGTGCGTGTGTGTGTGTTTGTGTGTCTGTGTTTGCCTTTGTGTGTATGTTAGATGGAGGGGTTTGCAAGATAATTGCCTGGATGTTTTTTTCTCTGGGTGACAGAATGAGATTAGTGTGTCAGATTTACAAGGGTTCATTTAGCGGTGACTGTAACTGACAACAAACCTTGCGAAACAGTCACATTCACGCTTGACATACACAAAAAAAACACACACACACACACACACAGAATCACCAATTGTGTATGGCTTGGCATTGGGTCATTATATATTTTTATTTTGTGTTGCAATAAATGCAATATACGTGCTTTATATTTGAACAATGGAGTTACAGCCTGGATGGCTCACACACACATACACTTTCAAAAGCTCCAAATTACACACACACACACACACACACACACACACACACACACACACACACACACACACACACACACACACACACACACACACACACACACACACACACACACACACACACACACACACACACGCATACACACACACACACACACACACACACACACACACACACACACACACACACACACACACCACACACACACACACACACACACACACACACACACACACACACACACACACA
This sequence comes from Melanogrammus aeglefinus, assembly GCA_900291075.1. NCBI lineage: Eukaryota > Metazoa > Chordata > Actinopteri > Gadiformes > Gadidae > Melanogrammus > Melanogrammus aeglefinus. The sequence goes on along the minus strand of OLKM01001826.1, from coordinate 16,590 downwards.
TACACACACACACACACATACACACAAACACACACACACACAAGGATGTGTCCAATCGGATAGAAGAGATAAATAGGAATTAGAAGAGACCCAGGCCAGGCAGTGTGACTCACTGTCCCACGAATGAACTCCTGCTACTGAGATTCACACTCAGCAAGGGAGAGTCTGATCAAATACTCAAAGTCCCCACTGTTACCCCTTGATTAAACACACACACACACACACACACATGCGCATATGCATATATACATACAGACGCGCCAGCGCCAAGTATCGGATGACAGTTGAATGCTAATGCCGCCGCCATTTGCATTCCCCACCGCACGACTTGTCAGCATATCGGGAGCTAGAGCGGGGGAATTGTCAAGAATGTTGAGGTCTCGTATCTCCCCTCATCGTCTTTTCGACCTTTAAACCATCAACACTGTGCGGGGATTCTTACTTATCCAAGTTGTTGATAACGCCGTTTCACTACACAGAGTATATCGCGGTTCATCTTTTGTTTGGTTTTGCGTGTCTCCTGTTTAGTAAAGGAGTGTATGCTCCTAGGATCCACCAGGGGGACGTATTAAGATGTTGTTTGATTTTGTACCATCACAGACTGAGTGCTGTTTGCTGCGATTTAAGTCGTATGGAAAAAGTATTTTTTCATACGACTTATTTCTCAGTCCCCCACTGAGCCTCAGTCAAAAGAGCCAGTATGAAATCAAAGCAGCCAATAGATATCTACTTAAACGTCCCTCCGGACAAAGGTGACAAGTTGCATGATCAATGTGGAGCAATTATCTGAACAACACTTGTGCTCCCAGGGTCAAAGATAATATGTCTTTTCTCTGATATTTATAGTCAACAGTCAATGCATACAACAGAGAGCTACAATAGCTGATATTGCTACCCCATCTTGTGGTTGAATGACAACACTGACATGACTACACCACCATGTTTCTGGATTACAACACTGACATGACTACACCACCTTGTTTCTGGATCAAAACCACTACATGACTACACCACTTTTTGGCTGTATTACAAGAAATTGAACAAACATGCCCACAAGGCTTTAGTCTTAAAACATGATTGAATCACAGAAACACTCCCTAATGCCTTCATTTATAAATCTGTCTACATTTTTCAAATGAAACTCCAATATGTAATAGATTTTGACTGATCAGGGCTGTGGTTATTGTGCTTTTCCAAAGAGGACAGGGATTTTTAGGTTGGGGAGAATCTCAGCTGATCCAGTTTGTTTGCTTGCTTCCATGAATGCAGTGCGCTGGTTTTGTGTGCCAGTTGGTTTCATATCTGGCAATTTGAAGTACTCTGAGAAAAGCTAATTATAACACACAGGCAAAAAAAAATATGACTACGACTTCCTGTCCTTGTTCCTGGTGTAGATCACTCTGGTGTTGACCGGTTATATGATGACCGCTTGATGTCTTGCACAAAAAAAGGAATGTCGAGATTTGGTTAAAAAATGAAGTGTCTTCATTTATTCATGAGTCGCTTCTAATTCTCATTCAAACAAATTCAAAGTAAAAATGATTGTTGAAATCATAACATGACATGTGAGATATGCAAGGGCTAGAACAGTATGCTTTTCCTGCCAACCCCGCCAAGGCCAAAGGTTCTGTCCTCTTGAGGAGAATGACCTCCTGTAGGATACACACAGCGTACGCCAATCATTACGCCAATAATTAATTGATCAAATAACACACACCCACACACACACACACGCACGCACGCACGCACGCACGCACGCACGCACGCACGCACGCACGCACAAACACGCACGCACGCACGCACGCACGCACGCACGCACGCACGCACGCACAAACACACACACATAGACAACGTTAACTGAATGAAAACAAAGGAATTGGCTCCTACACTACACATCTCACTCTTCCTGTAACAACTCAACTCAACAACTCTCATCTCATCGAACGAGACTTGGCTAGACACAATTAAAAACAGACCTTAACCAATCCAGGGCAAAGAAAGAAGTTTAATTTCTCCGGGATCTTTTCTTGATTTTAGAATATAATCAGAGCCTGTCAGTGGCCAAAAAAAACCCTACATTGACAGTATTTAATTGCCCCCAAGTTTTACATTGTAGCCTATTTTCACGATTAGGTTTGCAGCATTCTTGCCCAATAGTGGAACAATTTCTGATAATTGTTCTAATGTAATTGTACTTGTGATTTGGTAGCTCCTTTAAATGTCTCCCCTATCTTTGTGAGTATATTCAGGCATTCAATTTTCCGGTTTTGCAATGAATATCAGTTTGGCCCTGGCTGGGCAGCGATTGATTTCGAAATATGGTCCGACATATGGTGACGTTGTCAAAAAAAGACTTCAGTAAATCACAATGAACAGCTATGTTTGCTTTTGCTCAGCTCACTCTTGTGGAATCCAGTTTGAGGCAAAGCAAAACATATTCTCCCTGGAGAAAATATTTCAGTGCAAATTTCGGTTAGTCTCTTGTAACATCATTATTCAGTCGATTTCGGGTAAAACGATTTAAATTGCTCTGTTGACTTCTACATCTTCCTCGGGCGCCCACCATCGCTTTTTAGATACTGTAGAGCACTGATTGTTCCTATCATTTCTACATTCATGGGAGAGGCTTTCAGCAGTGCCCTAGGAAGGCCTGATCTGCAGGGAGGAGCAAAACTTGAACTCATGAGACAAGGAGGGTCTCGTACTGATTCAGGAATGTACAAATAAAATGTACTTTGCCATCCCAGGCAGAGGCATCAGCAGCGGGCCTGGTACCGTTCTCTGTGCCAACAGCACATCCAAAGAGGAGCAGCATACCATCACATCTGCCCTGTTGCGAACAAACACCTGGGCTTAGCAGGGATCAGAAAGTGATTGTGTATTTCATAGTGTTAATAACATCCACGTTTCTATCCACATCATGGCATTATGTAAAACAATCACAGCGTTTTCTCAACTAGACAGGGTTCTGTTTGCTTACCCGGTCAATCACAACATTTTAGCATTGAACAAGATAGGAAAAATAAACAACTTGAACAAAACAGTACTAATTTGTCCAGTACTATGCTGCTACTTTGGCATCGACAGCCTCACATCTGCTGGTCCACTGACTACTTAAAAAATTTGGGGGAACTCACAGATGGACACAGTTTTTAAGTAGCTATTCATGGAAGAAACAAAATTTACAGCAAATAAACCACAACATTGAGCCAAGGATGCATTTGTGTGTATATACGTGTGGCATTTAGGCCTTCAGCTTGGTTAAAATCCTGTATGGTCAATAAAGTGGTTGACAGGACAGATGGAACCCAAATGTAACGGTTTCACCCCATCCATGTTAACTACGGCGCTTGACGGAATGTGTTCTAGGCGTCAGACTCGTATTTATCTACTCAGACAAAACAACACACTTTGCAGAGTTCCCCTTAGCCCAGGGCTAAAGGGAGTCCTTGGCTGCCTTTTAAAATGTCCGCCCACTCCTTTCCTCCCTCCGGCCAGGTGTTCCTAATCTGGCTGATTAGGGTGAGGAATGTAGTGCTCTCTGCCTCCGGCTAGTGGATGAGGCGGAACACGCCCTCCACCACTCGCCCCCGGATACCCCTGGTGGGGAGCTTCATCGCTTGATGAAGCCTCTGGTCGACTGGGTTCCAACCCAGACATGCATCCCGGCATGACAGGGCATCGGCATTGGCGTGCTCCTTGCCCGGTCGGTGGTCCACCTTGAAGTGGAAGTCCTGGAGGGCCAGGAACCACCTCGTCACCCGGGCATTGGTGTCCTTGGCACCAGCCATCCACTTCAGTGGAGCATGGTCGGTGACCAGGGTAAACTCCCGACCTATGAGATAGTAACAGAGTTTATCCACTTGATGACCAGGGCCTCCTTCTCGACTGTGGAGTAGTTCCTCTCGTTAGGCAGGAGTTTCCGGCTGATGTAAGTGATTGGGTGCTCCTCTCCAGCCCGGATCTGGGAAAGAACCCCTCCCAGCCCCACTTCCGAGTCTGTGTGGACTATGAGAGGAGAAGCAAAGTCAGGTGTTATGAGCACTGGTTCCGAGCATACGGCTCCCCGCAGCGTCCCGAAGGCCTTCTCGGCTGGCTCGGACCACCTAATCCGATCTGGCAGGGCCTTCCGGGTCAGGTCATTAAGAGGGCTGGCCAGCGTGGCAAAGCCGGGTATAAACCGCTGATGGTACCCTACCAGTGCTAGGAACGATTTCACCTGTTTCTTGGACGTGGGGCGGGGCCAGTCTCGGATGGCCGCCACCTTGCTCTCCTGCAGCCGGAAGTTCACCTGTCCTACATGGTACCCCAGGTAGGCCGTCTCCTCCAGACCAAGGCGGCACTTGGCCGGGTTGGCGTTGAGGCCCGCCTTCCGTAGCTCCCCCAGTACGGCCCGCAGCTGCCGGACGTGGATATCCCAGCTGTCGCTGTGGATGATGATGTCATCGATATAGGCAGCGGCGTTGGCCTGGTGAGGCCGTAGGAGCTGGTCTATCATCCTCTGGAAGATGGCCGGAGCTCCATGGACACCGAAGGGGAGGACGGTGTACTGGTACAGGACCCCCCGTGTCGCGAACGCCGTTTTCTCCCGGGCGGTCCGGGTCAATTGCACCTGCCAATACCCCTTGGTCAGGTCCAGGGTGGTGAGGTACCTGGCTGGTCCGAGTCGCTCGATCAACTCGTCCACCCTGGGCATGGGGTAGGCGTCGAACTCGGACACCTCGTTCAGCCTCCGGAGGTCGTTACAAAACGTGAACGTCCCGTCAGGTTTGGGCACGAGGATGACCGGGCTGGACCAGGTGCTGCTTGATTCCTCGATGACCCGGAGCCTGAGTATTCGGCCGAGCTCCTCCTGGATGGGGTTCCGCCGAGCTTCCGAGACCCTGTATGGGGGGACTCTCACCGTTACCCCTGGCGCCGTCCGGATATCAGGGTGGGCGGCCGACGTTTGCCCGGGGAACTCTGAGAATACGTCCCGGTGTTGCATCACAATCTCATCGAGATCCTGCTTCTGGGCCAGGCTGAGGTCCTCCCCCACCGGGAACACCGGGATTTGCATCGGGCCACTAACGCCAGGGGTGCCGGGTCTGGAGGGTCCGCTCCCCCCCTCCACTGCTTCAGGATGTTGACGTGATACAGCTGGGTGGGCTTACGCCTCCCGGGGTGTCGTACCCGGTAGTTCACCTCTCCCACTCGTTCGACCACCTCGTACCGACCCTGCCACTTGGCTAAGAATTTACATTCCACCGTGGGAACCAGGATCAGTACCAGGTCTCCTGGACGGAAGGTGCGCAGCTGGGCTCCCCTGTTGTAGACCCACGCCTGGGCCTGCTGTGCTTGCCGTAGGTGGTCCCGTACGATGGGCCACACCTGGGCCATGCGGTCCCTCACCTGCTCCACCTGGTCCAGCGTGGTGCCGTGGGGGGATGGCTGGCTCTCCAACTCCTCCTTGGCTAGATACAAGATCCCCCGGGGTCTTCTCCCGTAAAGCAGCTCAAACGGGGAAAACCCGGTGGAGGCCTGGGGCAACTCCCGTACAGCGAACAGGACATGGAGCAGCAGCTGGTCCAAGTTCTTCCCGTCGGTTCTCATGGCCTTTTCAACATTTGTTTCGAGGTCTGTTGAAACGTTCCACGAGGCCGTCCGTCTGGGGGTGATACACCGACGTCCGGAGCTGCTTGACCTGTAGAAGTCTAAGCAGTTCTTTCAACTCAGGACATGAAACATGAGCCCTGATCAGTCAGTACCTTCTTGGCTATCCCCACCTGGCTAAACAGAAGCGTAAGCTCGTTGGCTACCTGCCTTAGTTGTGGCCGCGCGTAGGGGTAGGGTTTTTGGGTACCTGGTGGCCAGTGGCGGCTCCTGACAAATTTCTCAGGGGGGGCAAAAGTTGTGATGATGGCTAAGATGACCCATTCAATGGGAAGAAGAGGAAATGACACACTGCTATTTTATGAACATAACTGTATTTGGCTGGCAATATGCAATCAATACAACTATTTACAATTCAACATTTGGAGAGTACAACATAACACATCTCACCATCTAAGAACACACTCACTCATCACTTGTATTGCAATTTAGCTTGCCTCTCTTTCAAGCAAGCAAAGCGATCAATCACCCTCTCGTTGAAATCAGGCATGTTCCTGACCAGCTCTCTCTCCATGGAAAGCATGCCCAATGCATTCAGACGTTCCTGTCCCATTGTATTTCTCAGGAATTTCTTGATCCTCTTTAAGGTGGAGAAACACCTCTCAGCTTCAGCTGTTGTCATCGGAGTGGTTATGAGGATGATCAACAGCGCCACAGTCTCAGAGAAGGTTTCCTGGAGGTTGTAGCTCTGTAGAACCTGGTACAGAGCCAGTGCACCGCAGCTGCCCCTGAAGTCTGGACTTTCATAGATAAGAGAAAGCTCAGTCCTGAGCCTCTCCTTGTGTAGCATGGGGTATGCCCTCATCGGTGGTATTCAGAGCCGCTTCAGGGAATGTTGTCCGATGCCGGTCAAACAGCTCTGCCTCTAGCAGCACGGCACTCACAAGGTGGCTGTTGAAGGAGAACCTGGCTTTGGCATGGCCCAGGATTGTGTCACAGATCTGTTAAAATTATAAAAATGTATAGTCAGTAACACACAATTGTTAAAAAAAAAAAGAAAAGAAAAATCTACTAGTGATGGCATGAATGTGGCCATGATCTTATTGTATCTACTGTCTCACAGTTCCAAAGTATTTATTTTGTTATTCATGCAGACTTATTACTGTATCCTTGTGTGCGTATAATGGACAAGTAATGGGTGAGTAATTACTGAATCCAACTGTAAAAACAGAGGCTGTGACTTTATCACTTGGTTCCAACACTTGAGTATGCCTACATCATTGGTCAGTAATGAATGCAGATACCTCTTTGGACAGCCTCTGTTTCTCTTGTTCTCCCAAGGCACTCCTTTATCTTGTGGTACCTGGGGCTTCTTGCTGCTGCTGTTGAGAGGAGCTTTGGACCCTGAAGGGAGACAGATCAAAAGTGTTAGAATATGAATGAGACAGTATGTCAGTGTCATTATCAATAATTACTATCTTTAAAAAAATTGTATCTTACCTGATGGCCTGAATACTGCTGGTGAAGTTCTGCAGGGGAAAAACAAAATCTTCATCCTGCAGCATCCTCAGGAAGCCAGACGCCTCCCTCACCGTGGTGCTGTCAAAGGTGCTGTCTGACCTGATGGTCTCAAAACACTATGAGGTCGCCCAGGTTCTCATAGACAGTGCTCACGATCCTGCTGTTGAAGTTTCATCTTGTGGATGATGCTCTAGGCAGCCTTCGTGCAACAATCTGGTCGAGAAGGGCTGTGCGTTTGGGGTGACCGGGTAAAAAAAACTAGAAATCCTACCAAGGTCAGAGAAAATAACTCTCAGAGCGTTAGCCACTTCACAACCTGCTAGCCATGTTTTCCGCTCGTACCAGCTCCGGGAAAATCCACGACTGTATGTTTTCCCCGCTTTTGTTGACACCTGCTTAATGTTTAAATTTGGTCTGGGTGGTCCCAATTCTTTAACAGCCAATTTATCCGCATTGCTTCGACGACTGAACGGTAATTCCCTCAGGGAAACAATGGAGTTGCAGTTGCCAGCCATGATGATTCAGCGGTCTCCGCCGGACGCGCGCGCTGTACGTCCGAGCACGCATCAGTGCGTATGACGAATTCACGTTAGGGCAAGCCCCCCCGGAGCCCATAGAAATGCATTGTATCGTTCCAATTTTGAAAAAAAGAGTCTCAACGTGTAAGTCTATGAGAGCGCCTGGGGCGATTTTCAATCGTGACTGATATCGCCCCAAGGGGGCGGGGCTACTGGTTGGACAGTGACATCCAGGCTGCTGATCGTCGCAGCGATATTCAGGCTGCTGTTTGGACTATACTATTAAGACTTAGACCGGCAAAATAAACTCTTTTCGCTCTTTTTTTTTCCGTTTGGCTTAGGGAGGGCGGTGCACTATCGCCCACTATGGCCAGCCGCCCCTGCTGGTGGCGTAGTCCACCAGCACCAGGATGTACTGGTGTCCCGGCTGGTCTTGGGGAGGGGCCCCACAATGTCAAGGGCTCTCCGGTCAAACAGGGTCTCTATGATGGGCATGGGAATGAGGGAGTTTCTGACCGTGACCCAAGGGGCTACCCGCTGACACTCGGGACACGCCTGGCAATGCCATTCTACATCCCTCTTCACAGGTGCCCGTGGTGCCTGGGGGAGGCCCCTGCGATCCAGACCGTGCGGACCCCCTGCTGTGTGGATTGGGAAACCCAGTGGTGGGGGCCCGTTCCCTTTGGAGCCCTGGTCCTCGGCCGTCGTCTCCCCCGGGGTCGCCGGACGCTGCGTGGCCACGTAGGCTGGTCGAGCCATCCTCCCAACTCGGCGGGAAAGCTCTCTTCAGGGCTGTGGTCCCCGCTCCGGATTCCACAGCTGATTAAATATCGGGCAATCCCTCCCAATCAGGAGCGGTACCGGCAGGTGGGAAACTATCCCCGCCCGTAGGGTCCCCCCTTAGGCAAGAGGGCTGCCTATCATTTGGGCTTCCTACTCCCTGGTTGAATGTTTTTCAATGTTTTCTCTCTCTCTCTCTCTCTCTCTCTCTCTCTCTCTCTCTCTCTCTCTCTCTCTCTCTCTCTCTCTCTCTCTCTCTCTCTCTCTCTCTCTCTCTCTCTCTCTCTTCTCTTTCTCTCTCTTCTCTCTCTTCATCTTTCTCTCTCTCTCTCTCTCTCTCTCTCTCTCTCTCTCTCTCTCTCTCTCTCTTGCTCTCTCTCTCTCGCTCTCGCACTTTTTCTCTCACACACTTATTTGACAGCGGCTGCAAAGAATACACATGCAGAATTTTAAACACACTTGCACATACTTTTACCTAACACACACACACCCACACCCACACCCCCACACACACACACACACACACACACACACACACACACACACACACACACACACACACACACACACACACACACACACACACACACACACACACACACACACACACACACACACACACACACACACACACACACACACACACACACACACACACACACACACACACACACACGCACACATTTGGACAACAGGCCAGCATCACTGCTATTATCAAGGCAAAGTGAAACTTACAGATGGGAAGGCAGTAGCGTTGGCCATTGGTAGAGTCATAGCGCCCTCTGGTGGTGACTTTGTGAAATAAGGCGCGCAAACGTAAGCTCCGTTGGTTTTGTATGCAAAACACACCAAATTGACGCATAACATCCGATTGAAGTATGTGAAAAAGGAAGGAGGAGAGAAAGGAGACAAGCTTTGAGAAAAATCACCTATTGCCAATATATAGGATAAATCAGCGAATTTTAGGAAACTGCAAATGATACAACTTTTCCATTACCCACATAACATGTCATAGCAAGCATGTAGGAAAGAAGTTAACGAATATGTTCTTTTAGCCCAAAAAAAGCTATCCAAATGTAAATGATGATCGTCCAGGAAAATGTAATTGTGAAATAATTGAAGTGCAAGTTACTGTATATATGCTATCAAAAACACAAGTTAGATGAAAGCTTAACCTAATAACAGGAGGTGGAATAAAACAAGCAGTGGTGTACATTCTTACATCAGCAATTTCCCGTCTGGGCCACTAGAGAGTACTAGAATGTGCAGTAGAAGAGATGGACCACAGAAATGGGTGACAGCATACCAAGACCAGGACAGGAACGTCCAGGTATCAGTGAGAAACCAATCGCAACCTCACTATCGCAACCTCACCTAATGAGGGGAAAGCTGCTAGGCAAGGGGGGGTTCCCAACCTTTTTTGTTCCAAGGATCGGCATATTCATTCAAAAATTTCGAGTACCAGTAGTCAATTTTAATGCCGTATAGTTTTAAGATGCATAATTTTTAAACAAAGGATGTGGCTGTTTTTCAAGATAGTTATTAGTCATATTCGCAACATTTAAAGCCAAAGCAATGAAATGCTTGAGTAACACAGAAAAGTCACCTGAGAGTTCAATAAACACAAAAGTAGTGCATTTCCAGTGCTTCATTTACAGTGTCTAAGTTGCATATTGATCAAATCTATGTCAATGTGTTGGAGGAAATAACATCACTTGTTAAAAACACTCGTAAGCTATAAAATATGATATGAAAAAATAATATATATAGGCCTATATCTTTTTTTTCATCCTTTTCTAACAGGTCCGGTTGGGATCACTGTTTAAGAATACCCCAGTGCCGGGTTGAAGCCAATCCCTGATTGCAGGAGGACCACAACCTGTAATACTGAACTGTGCCTGAGATGAGGAGGACTTTACCAATTATCCCCTCACACTGCTATCAAGAGCTGGCAGCAGCCAGCGCTGCAAACACCTCTGTCTCCCAGGTACATCGTCGCTACGCTGTCACCACACTGACACCTTCTACACCTTCCCTGTGGTGCGCTTGCAAACACACAGCATTATCCTCAGCAAGCCTCCACACCACGGCCCTGTTCCATACACACATACCCCATACAGTAATACACATGGTGAGGGCTAGGTTCAATTCACTATACATGCCAAATTACCTTCACACTGCTATAAAACACATAACATGATTGATTAACAGTCCTGTCGTCATTTGCCATATTTTCCCCACAGTCCTGTGTTTTTCATTGTTTTTTCAATCCTTCACCTCTCTGTTTGTAATTCCCAAAGCCAAGCTGTTGGATTCCAGATGTAGTAGGATTACAGCATGCATAGAATTGGTCACACCAGTGGTTTCAATTGGATCTCCTCTCTCTTGGTCTGGGCTGGAGGCACAAGACCTCAGCCCCTTACTTTGTGAAATAAGTCCTGCCATGGGGAAAAAAAAATGGTCAATACAAAAGGACCCCTCAACGTTGACAATTTACCTCAACAAGGGCCACATTTTCACCATGTCCACACTATAAACATGTGTCTCCAGAGTGTAGTGCATGGCACCGACCACAGGGGTGCCACCACTTGACAGACTGACAGACAGACAGACAGACAGACAGACAGACAGACAGACAGACAGACAGACAGACAGACAGACAGACAGAGACAGACAGACAGACAGAGAGACAGACAGAGAGACAGAGACTCCAGAGTGTAGTGCATGACACCGACCACAGGGGTATGTGAGACGATGACAGACAGACAGACAGACAGACAGACAGACAGACAGACAGACACAAAGAGAGAGAGAGAGAGAGAGATACTGAGTGTGTAAATGTATGCGTGCATGTTACATGCGTACGTGCGAGCGTACGTGCGTCCGATCCACAGGCTATAAGACACTCTGTGCGTTACTCTTTTACTTCTGGTACCTAGTTTAGTATCCTTCTGTATTTTGTGTATGTATGTTTGTGTATCATGTGTGTATTAATTTACGAATGGAAAAAAGAATCCACAGATGCAAGCATTGTGTCATTTTGTTTTTTCTATGCTAGGCGATAGATGGGATGCGATGATGACGCCTATGGAGTGAATCCAGAGGCATGAAATGGAAAGAGAGTGAGAGAGAGAGAGAGAGAGAGAGAGAGAGAGAGAGAGAGAGAGAGAGAGAGAGAGAGAGAGAGAGAGAGAGAGAGAGAAGAGAGAGAGAGAGAGAAGAGAGAGAGAGAGAGAGAGAGAGAGAGAGAGAGAGAGAGAGAGAGAGAGAGAGAGAGAGAGGGGAGGAACTCACTTCCCCCGTTGCCATGGCAACATAACTGATTTTCATTCCAACATCATCTCTGAGAGCGAGGATACAGAAGTATTATACCGCTCTGGAAGCAGCATTGAGAGAGGGGTGGAATAAGAAGAAAGAGTAAAGACAGAAGATGACCACCACACCACCGTGTGGCTGGATAAATAAATCATTCCCACTAGGCTAGCCTAAAGACCGGATTTAATCACAGCACACCTTGTTAAAGGCTATTCTTTTAAATATCCTTTGTTTTATTTTTTTATTTTAATTGGAAAGGGTTTTACCAACATTAAATGTCTGCCCCTTGAATAACCTATTGTCCTCCAAGTCCTAGCCATGTCTAGAGATTTCAAGATAGTTTGGGTTGAGGAGTTTGAAGGGGTACCAGTGATCAAGTAGGGTTCTGAGCACACCCAGATATATTCAGTTTTGTGTTTTGAACTGATTATCTGTCTGGCCTGAATAGATCGCAATTGATTTCACAGCTTTACGTTGGTGAAACTGTCACGCCGCGTCCTGCTACGCGGTCCAACACCGCCACCTAGCGGCTACCTGACGCTAGTGGCCCTTCCCCCGGCACACCAGGCTCCAATTCGGCAATCATCATGCCCTACTTCAGCCGGGGATTCCCCATCAGCCGGCGCCAGTTCGTCGTCTGCCTGTTCCTACGCCACAGTTAGTATCGGTCCTACCAGCGTTATTTGAATATTCTGTCTCGAGCCTGACCCCTTGGTAACCATCTCTCCTCCTCTCTAGTTCTCCCCTTCTCCCCCGAACCCCTGCCTTGCTCTCCGACCCCACGCCCTGTCTGACTATCCTGCCCTGCTCTCCGATCCACGACCTGTCTGACTATCCTGCCTGCGCTCTCCGACCCACGCCTGTCTGACTATCCTGCCTGCCTGCCCTCTCCGACCCCGCCTGTTGACTATCCTGCCTGCGTTACCCAGACCCCTGCCTGTTTGACTATTCGCCTGCCCACCAATAAACCCCGTTCCACGTATACCGCCTCGGTCTCTCTGTGTCCCGCGTTTGGGTTCCCCGTTCCTGTTTCCCCATAACAGTACGAACTGGCCCAACATGGACCCCAGCGGAACACAGAGACATTCCGCCAGGTGATCTCCAATCAGGGGACGCTCCTGGGGCAGCACGAGCAGACCCTGCAGGGAATCACCTCCCACCTACGTGAGTTGAGCATCGCGCGTTACAGGCCCTGCCGCCCCCGCCTCTTCCGGAACCCCCATCCCCTGACCCCCTTCCTTCGGCTTCCTCCCGGGAGCCGTTTTATCCCAGCCCCCGAACGCTACGAAGGGGACCTGGGGTTCCTGTCGGTCCTTCCTCCTGCAGGTGCGCTCTGGTCTTCGGACCCTACAGCCCCAGACCTACCCCACCGAGAGAAATCACGGATCGCCTACCTGATCGGCTCCTTGCGCGAGGAAAGGCCCTCGCCTGGGCGAACCCGCCGTGTGGGAACGTGGTTCCGCGGTGTGGCGCTGACTTATTCCGACTTCACCCGACGAGATGCGCGCAAGGTTATTCGATCACCCGGTCCGAGGCAAGGAGGCCTCTCTAGCGTCTTCTGCGCGTCTTCGCCAGAGGGATCCCCGCGGCGTCGCCGCCTTCGCGGTCGAGTTCCGCACCCTTGCGACCGAGAGCGGCTGGAACGAGGAAGCCCTGCAGGGGGTTTTCCTGAATTCCCTCGCCGATGACGTCAAGGACCAAGCCTGATTTCCTCGGGATGAGTCCACGAGCCTAGACCAGCTGATCGCTCTCGCCACTCACTTGGACAATCGCTTGCGCGAACGCCGCAGGGAGAGAGGTCTACCCCTCCCCCCGCGCACCCCGGTCGGGCCGCCCCACATCACCCCCAACCCTCCCCCCCGAGCCCATGCAGATTGGCCGCATTGCCACCTCTCCCTCCCGAGAGGGAGGGAACGCCGGGATGCGTTCGGTTCCTGCCTCTACTGCGCGGTCTTCCGGGCCATCTCCGGGCAACCTGTCCCTCGCTTTCCGGGGAAAAGAACGGGCTTGCCTGCCAGTAACCCGAGGGATCCTGGCGAGCCGCTCCCGTGACCCTCGGTCTCCGCCGCCCCTCCCTAGAAGCGGTCCCTCCTGTGTTGGCAGGATCAGACCCTCCCGCTCTCTATCCTCCTGGACTCCGGAGCAGATGAGAGTTTTATCGATCAGGAGTTGGTTCTCCGTTTGAGGATCGGACAGCCGTTCCCGCTTGACCCCCCAATTGAGACACCGTGGCGCTAGACGGGAGACACTCACGCGCGTGGAGCCGCCGCTAACCGTTCAGGTCAGACCTACTCGTCTCAGGCAATCACCACCGAGTCATCTCGCTCGCTTCTGGTGATTTCCAGCCCCTTCTTCGCCCGGTCGTCCTGGGTTATACCCCTGGCTCCAGAGACACAACCCGCAGGTTCGATTGGGTGTACAGGTCGCGTGTCGACCTGGAGTACCCGCTGCCTGTCCCAGTGTTTGCGGTCCGCTTCAGTCGCCTCGGGCGCCGGAGCACGAGGCCTGCCCGCCGCGCAACCCCCCAACCTGTCCCCGATCCGGAGGAAGTACCACGACCTTGGGGAGGTGTTTCAGCCAAGGTTACACGCCCTTTCCTTGCCCCCCACCGTCCTTACGACTGGCGCAATTCGACCTCTTCCTTTCCGGGGGGCCCCCCTCCGGGGAGTCGCCTGATTCTGTCAATCTTTCCCGGGCCCGAGCGCGAGTCTATGGAGAAGCTACATCGGGGAATCCCATCACCGCGGGGATCATCCCGGCCGTCTCCTCGTCACCTGTAGGAGGCGGGGTTCTTCTTTCGTCGGTAAGAGAAGGATGGTTCGCTGCGTCCCTGCATCGAACTACCGGGGCTTGAATGAACAATTACCGCGTTAAGAATAAAATACCCCTTGCCTCTCATTAGTTCCGCCTTCGTTCCCCCTCCACGGCAGCCACGGTTTTTCACCAAGCTTGACCCTGCGTACACGCATACCACCTGGTCCGCATCCGGGAGGGAGACGGAGTGGAAGACTGCGTTCAAACACCCCTTTGGGGCACTTCGGATATACCTGGTCATGCCCTTTCGGTCTCCACCAACGCCCCCGCGGTCTTCCAGTCCCTGGTCAACGATGTCCTCCGGGACATGTTGAATCGCTCGGTGTTTCGTCTACATTGACGACATCCTGGTCTTTTCGAGTTTCCTTGGAGGAGCACCGGGTTCATGTATTGTCCGGCAAGGTTCTTCAGCGTTTGTTAGAGAATCGGCTTTATGTTTAAGGCGGAGAAAGCGGAAGTGTGCGAGTTCCACGTGCCATCCGTCTCCTTCCTGGGGTACATTATCGCGTCGGGGCAGATTTAGTATGGATCCCCTCCAAGGTCTCTGCGGTTGCCGAGTGGCCCTCCCACCGCTTACCCGCCAAGAATTGCAGCAGTTTCCTCGAATTCGCCAATTTTATCGGCGGTTTATCCGAGGCTACAGCCCAGAGTCGCAGCACCCTCACAGCCTGACCGTAGCTACTAAGAGCCTCTTCTTGTGGACTCCCCGAGGCCCGAGACCGCATTCCGCGATCTCAAGAGGCGTTTTGTTCTGCGCCCATCCTCGTTCAACCGGATCCCGCTCTCCATTGTTCGTGGTGGAGGCCAGACGCTTCTCTGACACCGGAGTGGGCGCGCGGTCGCTCTCTCAGCGTTCTCCTCCGACCACAAAGCTCCACCCCATGTGCACTGCTCCACCCTGTGCTTCCTCGCCGGCTGTCCCCGGCCCGGAGGAACTACGACGTCGGGACCGAGACCCGCGCAGCTCTTGGCCGTCTGGCCGTCAAGCTCGCCTTGGAAGAATGGCGGCCATTGGCTAGAGGAGAGCGGGAACACCCGTTCATAGTCCTGGACCGACCACCGTAACCTGCGCCTACATCAGTCGGCCAAGAGACTGAATTCTCGACAGGCCAGGTGGGCGTTGTTCTTGGTAGAATTCATCAGAATAATCTCCCTCACCTACCGTTCCCGGTCCCAGAAACGGGTTAGAGCCGGATGCCCCTGTCCGCGTCTCCCTCCCCTGGAGGACCCTTGCGCCCGAGGCCGAGGGAGAACATCCTGCCCCCTGCTGTGCCTGGTCGCCACCCACTCACCTGGAGATCGCATCGGCCGCGCTACGCCTGGCACAGGGGCAGCCACGCCAGACCCCGGTTCCGGTCCTCCGAACCGCCTGATTCTCACCAACGCGGCTTACGCGTCCAGGTACTAGTTTGGGCCCACTACCTCCTCAAACTAACCTGTCACCCTGGAGTACCCGCACCTTTGACTTCATCCTCACGCCGTACGCGATTCTGGGTGGTCGGTCCATGGATGCGGACGGCGGCGCGGTTCGTCTGCAGCGTCGTGCGCCAACCTGCGCACGGAATAAAGACTCGACTCGCCCCCGGTTCCGGTCTGCCTTCGCCCCTCCCAATCCCCAGCCGGCCTTGTCTCCACATCGCCCTGGACTCGTCACCGGTCTGCCACCTCTTGAGAGTAACACGGCGACCATCCTCACCGTTGACCTTCGACGTTTTCCTAAGCCGCTCACTTCATCGCGCTCCCTAAAGCCTGCCCTCCCGTCCTCAGAGGGAGACCGCCCAGACCTCCTGGTCAGGCACGTGTTCCGCCTTGCACTCCGGCATCCCTGCCGGACATTCGCCTCGTCGTGGTGACAGGGGTCCTCAGTAGTTCACCTCGCACGGTGCTGGCCCTATTCGCAGCGGGTCCTAGCGGGCCACCACCCAGCACACATCTTCCTACTTTCTTTCTCTACCCCCAGGTCCAATGGTCAATCGGAGCAGCTGCCAACCAGGAAATGGACGGCACCTCTGCCGCTGTATCTCCCACGCCAGTCCCTCCTCCTGGAAGG